>JAHWFO010004193.1:2421808-2452238 GCA_023313115.1 Rhysida immarginata
AATAATAATAATAATAATAATAATAATAATAATAATAATAATAATAAACTTGCATGTGAATTTTTACTGTAGATTTTTAAGTTTGAGTATTCATCTGTCCACTAAAAGAGGAAACAGACAGTATTTCATTATACTCTAAAGTACGAGGGGATATCGGAAAGTATCGTCATTTATGTTTTTAACGGAGGATATATAGTCGTACTGTAAAAGTTAACAATCAAAATGAAAGCTGCAGAGACATTGCATAACAAGAATTATTTCTGCGCATGCGCACTACATGCTACCAGTCGTTTTACAAATGACCGCCGCTATCACATCATCTACAGGGGAAGAACAGTGTTATAAGGTTTCTTTTAGAAAAAGATAAGAAACCCGCTGAAATTCATGGGGAAATGGTAGTAGTTTACGGTGCCGACTGTCTGGACTATTCCAATGTGTGCAAATGGTGTAAAATGTTTCGGGAAGGAAGAGTCAGCCTTGCCGATAAACAGCATTCTGGACGACCTGCGTCCGCGGCAACACCAGCCTTTATCGAGGACATTAACAACACAATCAGTTAAAGCTGTCACATTTCCTTGAAAGAAGTGAGTGAAACGTTTCACATATCCTATGGATCTGCATGGGATATGGTGCATGAAAAGCTTGGATATCGCAAAGTCTGTTCACGTTGGATTCCAAAAAATATGTAACCAAAACAGTGCGACAACAGTATGGCGTGCAGCCTGAAAATGTGCTGCATTACAACTAGGAGGAAAATGCGTTTCTGAATGGCATCGTCACAGGTGATGAGTCCTGGCTCTTGCACTTCACACCTGAGCCTAAAATTTCAAGCTTGGCGTGGAAACATCCACATTCTCCGGTTCGAAAAAAATCAAAGTTTCTCCTTTAACTGCTTACAGTTTTTTGGGTTATGCAAGGTATCCTACGCGCAGAGTTACTACCTCGTGATCAACTGTCAACGCCGTTATCTATTGTGAAACGTTGTCTAAATGGTTAAGCCCCATTTGGTCGCCTCCCATTTGGACGCCTGCCATTTAGTCGTCCTCCCATTTGGTCGCCTCCCATTTGATCGCCTGTTCTTTATTCAGCCCATAGGGCCTTGATGAGCCACGGTAATAAAATGTATTATTCTGCATGTGTTACTTAATTACATGTTGATGCCTTATTAATAGAGGTGTGCGATGGTTTAAAAACCACCATCGGTGGCACCATCGATGGTATGAACCATCATCGAAACACAATCGATGGGTACAGGAATACCATCGACGGTTCTTTTAATTTTTTTATCTCAATAAAATAGCATCGACGGGAAGTTCCATGAATCTCGTCAAGACTAAAGGCATCGCTATTGGTAAGTGAACGGTGGACTATCTTAAATCCTTCCCAATAACGTTATGTGAGCATATTACAGTACTGGGATACGTCTTCTCCTTTCCACCGATGCTGTTTTCAGTGCTGTTTTCGTTCCGTTCTTGGAGAAATTCCTGAGTGGCACGTGCCCTATGCGGACGAGCATTATCCTGCAAAAGAACAAAATCAGGTCCCACAACACAAACAGCAGGTACTACGTGATCTTCCAGAATGTCCCTGAAAATCACATAGATAAAGCTTAGACTACAACAGACATTTTATTACTGATAATTTGACAAATGTAAAAGTTGGGTTTAACAAAATTTATGCAAGACATTCAAAGGCATCGATTGTAGAACCAACAATATGTCCAAATGCTTTGGACTTAGCATGGTCCTTTTTTTTCTAATGGTGCAACCTGCTTTTGAAAAAAGTCTTTCTGCAGGCACAGATGTTGCTGGTGGCGTTAAAAATCTCTGGGCCATCATTCTAAATTATGGTCAATAAAAAATTCAGCCAATTAGGTCAAATCTAGAACTTGGAAATGGTTTTAATTTACTTCTTAAATTTAACTAACCACATTGAATTCTTTTTGAATTTTTTATATTAAAAATACCATATTTATTCTCAATGAAAATGAGGAATAAATATGATATTTTGATATATGATTTTTATTTTAAATATTATTGATTAATAATTTTTGGCTTTATTAGTTTTTGTTTAAATACAGTTAGTTAATAGAAAGTCTTAGAGGATGCAAGCGACGAAATAGGAGGCGATCAAATGGGTCAGGTCAAACGTCCAAATGGGAGGCGACCAAATGGCGCTGAAATGGCGTCCAAATGGGAGGCGACCAAATGGGGCTTCACCGTCTAAATTTCGGCGTGCTATTCGGGATAAGCCACCAGAAAGAGAAAACGATGTTTGACTTCTACATGACACAGCACGCCCGCATTTGGCCAACGTCATCAATACAAAAGTGGTCCGTTTCGGTTGGGAGGTTCTGGACAATCCAACCTACAGTCCGGACTTAGCGCTCTCGGACTACCACCTCTTTGGTCCCTTGAGGAGATTTCTGGGTGGTCGGAGGTTTGAGATTGACAAGGGACTCAAATCTGCTGTGAATTCTATGAGATGGGTATTCTTAAACTGGTGCAGCATTGGAATAAATTCCTAAATCGTCAAGGCCTATGTGGAAAAGTAGATAAACACGTGTGGTTTCAGTTGCATTTATATGTTTACCTGTATGTTTTGTAATTGTCTTTGAAAAAAATAAATGGCCTTACTTTCTGAGGTCTCTTCACTCAGCTCATTCGATGCAGACTGAACTTCGGCATGTAGCTCTAGTAGCTCTTAACTAAACTAAAAAGCTAATCTATTTTCATTTAGTTGAACAAACAGTAGAACTAGCAATAAGTACTATTTACTTTCATAGTGTAGGGGTGATTCTCTAATTCAATTAATACTTTATTGTTGATTGCAATAAAGAGAATCCTATACGTATATTTGGTCCGATTTCTTAATTTATGAAAATATAATGCAATCTATATATTCCATTCATGGCTCATTATTTTCACTGAATACCAGCATTTTCTGTCTTGGTTCTGAAATCTCTTGTGAAATGATAATGTGATTTCATTGCTTGCATTTTTAGTAAAGATGAAGATCAAACAAGAGAAATCAATATCAGACGCAGAAAGCCAGGGAAAAATTAAAACAAATATCACATGCTATTCAATTTTTATTCACGTTGAAAACTGCTAATTAAATTTATTCGCTGTACATAATAAAGCTATTATTAAAATCATTTCTGCTTGGCCTATTCCAAACTCGATTTACCTAATGTGGCTTTAAAAACAGGCTGCAGTAAGTTTCTTTCCGGGTAGATAAACAGCAATTCCTCAAGTTTTTTTTTCCAGTTCCTTTAATGCTATCCATTTCATCTTGCATCCCAATCCTTCGCTTTCAGATGATGCAAGAGAGTCTTAGCCATTTCCAAGAAAATTTATAAGGATGAAGCGCCATTCTTTTTCATCTGCTGTCCTACCTTTCTTCCATACAGCGTTGCTTGTAGCGACACTTTCAAATTTATTACTCTTCGTTCATCGTAAAGGTTGTTTTCATTCAGGTCTGAAGTAAATTTTGGTATCTCTAACGTAATCGACATTTTTAAAAAAAATTCGATCATATTTATGAAAGAAATCACTTTTAGGTATGAAATATAATAGCAAGAATATTTAAAGATAATTAATTGCGCTTCACCTTCAAAAGCTGATTGAAAATTTTAAAACTATTCATAATTTTCAATGTCTCCTGACATCTCCCAAATCAATAAATTAACATCAACAGAACTTTTGGCATCTTCGCAAAATCAATAAAAAAGAGAACCTAGGAGAAGGTTCTATAGTCAAATTGGGATTTCGAAACAAGAAAAGAAAATTAATCCTCATAAAGGATGAAAGGATTAAAGGCAATATAAAGATTCAATTTTTACAACTACTTCAAAATTAATCGCTAATTACGAGGATAATGAATTTGTAAAATCTATCCATACAGCAAGAAGCGAGATCAACTTGCTAATTCTAAATTTCAATAAATAACCAACTAGATGATTCAACAAATTTCAATAATATATTAGTAATATTTATTAAAGATTGTTATTAACACTGCTCGTGGTCAATAAAGATAATAGGCGTACAAATTGAATAATGTATTAGACTTATAAATGTAGCCGCCGTTGTGATATTGCCTGCGATTCTTATGACTAAACATTGATTTGCGATGAATACAAACTTATATTCAGGGTTAGGGGCTTTGCGATACTATTGATATGAGTAATTATCGATACTTTTCTTTCGATATTGGCAGTATCGGTATCGATATCGATTATTCGATAATATCGTGGTATCGTACAAAAACTATGGGTATCGGTAAATAGTATCGGTACTATTTTTTAAATTTTAGAAATATATTTTTATGCGTATGCCTATTAATGTTTCGTACCACTTTTCCATCTGCCAAGCTCAACGACGGTCCCACTCCTTATGCCACCACAACGCGCCTCTAATATCGTTGTACATTCTAATTTTTTTTACCATCTCCAAAGTCTAATGGATTAAGAGGTTTAATTCATATAGGCTTTGCCACCAATTTAGAAATTAAACATTATATTCTTTATTCTTTGCAACAATAATAATTAAACAACAAACTTTTATTTGTTGTAAGCTGTCGCTTGTAGAATATACAGGGTGATTCTGAATGGTGTGTACAAACAAGCAGAAAATGTCATTTGAACATGGAGTCGAAGACGCTTCTTTCTATAGTATAATGGTTTGAAGGTGTCCTATAGTAGAAGTAGATTTACGACAATTCATAGAAACGTCTGCAGAAAATTGTGTTCTCCTGACGTGCACAGACTTCCTTGTAATCTAACGGAGGCCTATCATTATGATCACTTACTATAGCAAATGTATTGTCTTGTTATATGTTAGAAACAAGAAATTATCCCCCCCCCCCCCGCCAGGAGGGTATAGAAAAGTAGCGGAAGCCCTAAGGTGATGTTTTTTAACCGCTTTATCTTCACTTTTAAATCTCCCAAATTTTTTAATCAGAAAATTGATTTTCTCGAACATAGTAATTAAATCAAAATATGTAAAAGAGCTCTATCTTCTTTCGTTTCTCACCATTGCCGATCGAAGGACATATCATATGACTTATGTTGCCATATTTCTAAAGACCAAGTGACTGCCACCCCCACAACTCCGACCCAAGTGGCACAATTTATCCCAAACTTCATAGTAATCTGCTTACCGAATTTCACTCCGTTACCATGTTGATCTTTTGGTCTCCTCTAACTCCCACCTCCGTAATTTTGACCTCGGTGGGCTAATAAAAACCAAATTAAATAGCGAGGAGGATATGATTATGGTAAGCTATGTTCGTAATTTAACTTTCTACGTCAAAAAATTTAGAAAATATGAAGAGGACAGACGGACGGACAGACAAACGGACATTGTGAAACTAATAAACCATTCCACAACTAAATAAATCACACAATTTGCAACACCTGTAGGCTTTAGAGTTAATTTCGTTTACTGCAGGACACCTTCAAACAATATAACTCTAGAACGACACGTTTTCGACTCAATGCTCATATGACATTTTGCGCTTGTTTTGGTCCTCAGAACATATCCTAAAAGTTTGTACAAGCCATTCAGAAACACCCTATAATACAATTCAATATTACTTGAAACTTAAATACATGCAATTGTGCCTGTTTTATAAGAGTATCGAATGATACGATACTCTCTGTATTGATACGTTCTTTTCGATAGTATCGGGGTATCGATACTTGATTATATGTATGATATCGATGCTGAATATCGTATCGAAAAGAGTATCGCAACGTCCCTATTCAGGGTGTATTTAAAGTATACAGAAATTTTCATTATCTTCATCATACTATTAAATATTGTGAACAAATATGGACAAGTCCTTACACCCATGTTTCGAATAGTGTACGATGAATTTCTCCCAGCGTCGGTAAAACTGCTGGAAGCATTCTTCAAAATCTTCGGCTGGGATCGTAACCTACAAGCTGTGATGCGATGGTAACCTACATGGACGATAGGAACCGCCGTCCACGAAACTGTCGTATAATGTCATAAGCACTTTTATGAACTCATTTTGCACCAAAAGACAGCTACAGGGTGTCGTACAAAGGACTCCCTTATTTTAAGAGCAAATATCTCGAAAACGGAGAACGATAGAATTAGTTACAAATATTCCTGACTGGTGGCGCTGTACGTAGTGGGAACTTTTGGCCCCAGGTAATCTGCAGTTACTCCTGAAAATGTCGCTACGGTTTCTCCAGTTATTCAGCGTAATCCGAAGAAACCCATCCGAAAAGTTGCAACAGAATCCAGATTAAAGCGATCCAGCGCCACCTGTCGGTAACATTTGTAGATAATTTGTAAGTAATTTTGAAACTTCTGTATCAGATTTTTACGGCTTTTGAAATAAGCATGCCACTTGTTTCATTCCTCTATCCAGATCTGTTTCCGATAGAAATTAGAGAGTCCTTTGCGGGATACCCTGTATGTGGGGGATCATTTGTTCCGTTAGCCCATTTCCTTAATTTTTGACAAAACCTGATGTTTATACGCATCTCCAATTTAGAAATGCTACACTTCACCGTTGACACTCTACCACAGCATTAAATATTAACCGTTCTGCGTGCACTGATCTCTCTTTCAATTTTCGCTTCTCAAGTCTGATGTAACAATGCGGCATAAGGCGTGACCATAGCAGGTCGGGCGACAATGTAACCTTCACTCTTTCCTTCTTGGATTTTAACAGGCAGTAATTTTTGATTTGTTGAATTGTTGTTCGGCCTACTACGGTCCGGTGACTTTTCTACATCGGGACCGGTCTTTATCGTAAGTCACGTGCTGTTGCCGAGGCCTAAGAGAGAGACAAGCCCGGGCACTGAAAAGTCACCTGACCATCGGGTTCTGAACAATAATCCAACCCTCATTGTTTCAAACAAAAGAAAAAAACTGACTGTTAAATTCCAAGATGGAGACAAAGACGGTTACATGGTTACTCGGACTAGTATGGTCAGGTGACTTTTCCGCGCCGGGGCCTGTCTTTCTCCTTGGCTACAGGCTGTTGCCATACGACGAAACAATGCCGCGTACTACGGCAATCCCTCGAACTTCTCGTCCGTAATGGTATTTTTCGGACCAAAATGCCACTACGGTCGAAAAGTTTGAGAGATGGCCACACTACACGGCATTCTTTCGTTGTATGGGAAAAGCTGTATCAGACGCAAACTCTGACGACGCGTGAGCTAGGAAACAAAGCCAAGCTCTCCGTTTTCAAATCGATCTTTGCCCCCATTCTCACCTATGGTCATGAGTCTTGGGCAATGACTGAAAGACTGCGTTCGTGGGTAAAAGCAGTCGAAATGAGAATCCCGTGGCAGGTTTCACCATACTCGAAAGAGTGCACTGCAGCACAATAAGGAGTGTTTAGGTGTTGAACCGTTACTTTTCCGAATTGAAATTTCAGTTACGTTGATATGGGCTCGTGCTACGGATGGCGCAAACAGGTCTTTCTAGCCGTTTGTTATCTTCCAAGCCGCTGGGTAAGGGACCAAGGGGTCGGCCTAGAACAAAGTGGCTAAACTACATGGAGAATGTAGGTTCGATTCGCTTGGGTATTATCACTGAGGACATGCGCCAGATGGCGGCAGATCCTCCATGGGGCTGCTGCCCCCGCGACCCTAACGCTAAGCGGGTTAGAAAAGTAAGTAAGTAAATAAGAAAAGGTCTTAAGTTTTATACCTGACATGTTATCATGAGCAAGTCTATATAACAACATTTCGTAATTTCATAGTGATAATTACCTGGGATGTCGATCAATATTTAAAATTTTGTTTTTATGGCTCCAGATAAAGGTGATGGGCAGGTCACCGAATGCTTCACAATGTAAAGTAGCTGAAGTTCCAATTTTTATGGCGATGTCTTGTTGTTTTACTTGAAAGAACACCGGAGCTAAAAAAAAAGAAAGAGTATATCATTTAAAACTCAATTATAAGATTAGTATATAGGATGTTTCATACGAAAGTATCATTTATCCAGAAATAACCACAAAGCGGTTCGTCGTTATAGTTGTTGTTTACACATATCAAGCAATAGAAAATTAAAATGAAGTTCCAAAAATCGCCGCCATGGACAGAGATGGCGCTGCAAGCGCAGAATTTCTATAATGAAGCAGTCATACAGCATTGTATAATGTTTTAATTTTGAAAATCTCTATCCCATTGCCTCAAACGTGTATACCAAAATATAATGACGAACAGTCATCTCTAAAGATGAGGTTGAATAGTGCTACTTTAATTTTTATCTTCCTATGCCCAAAAATATTTGAATTATTAAATTATACCTTGTACTTTAACGTAGATGGCCTTGCTTAACCCTTTTTCCACGCCGTTATCTGCTATGCAAAAATAAAAACCTTGATGGGCTGGGGTCGCTTTAAATATTTTTAAGGAATAATTAGAAAGAAGGGCAAGCTCCTTCCCAGACGTCAGCTTATATTTCACTCCACTCGGCGTATTTCCTTAAAAAAGAATAAAGCGCAAACAACAACAACATTAATATCTCAATAATTCATTACATTTTTTATTATTTAACTTGCATTAACTTTAAATACATGAGCTTTAATAAGGTCGAGCCTAGGTTTTAAAAACACATTTTCAAATATAGGCGTTGGGCTTGCTTACAGGTCCAAAAACCACTTTAAGGCCCGAGGCCTTAGTTGTCAGCACATTTTTAGGGATTAGCCAGTCGCCACTTTTGTGACCCGAGCCCGGCAGTCAAATCATAAATCTAAGTATTTAGATGCCACCCAAGGCAAGATTTTTAAAGGTTTATGAAGGACAGTTTTAGTTTTATATCAGTTTATGTTAGCAATTACACGGTGAAATATTTAAGTACTGAAAGCCGCGAAGAGTAGTAGTAAATCGGGATTAGCTACCATGTTTTTAGTTTTTATTTATTTTTTAAGGCTTAATTTTTTAGTAGAATTGTGTATAAAAACAAATGCGCTCAATTGCAGCCTGCAAAGTAAATATGAACTTCGAAAGAAATGTAAAATACATAAAAACTCATACCTTCTAGTGATGCATTCATTTTGACTAAGAAAGTGACTTCTTTTTTTATACAAATTCGAAGGATCTCGGAAAAAGAACTACTTTTGCATTCTTTATGAAATTCTTATAATTCACACTATGTTTCTGATTTTGGAAAAATACAAATTTAAACATTTCACTGGTAAAACACAGGATAATGTAAATTTCGAATAGGAATGGTTGAACCAGTTTGATATAGTATAGCTTTCTGTTATTAAAAATTTAAACTGGAACAGTTCAAACTAGCGTGCATACATTTAAAAAAGTGGGATAGCAAATATTATCCTGCTGAGCAAATATCGTTGAGAAAACGGAAGATATATTCAAAATATGTTTACCCATTACTCTGCATTTCCATTGGAAGAATTTGTTTTTGTCAAATGTTATTTTTAGACTTATAGAATCAATATAAAATTCGGGGAAAATGTAAATGAAGTTTTAAATAAGTTCTAAAAACAGTATACATCTTATGCCCTGAAAGCTGGTTTTCAAAAGTGCCCTTCTTGTATTGTTACTAGGAAAGCGCGGAAAGTTTGCTATTCTTCCTACAACGCAGCTCGGAAGAATAAAAAAGCATTTGAGAATGATTTTCATTAAAACATTATTTATATGCACAAATGCAGGATTTGAATTTCCTTGTTACACGCTCTGTAATCTAATTGGGGCTAATAAAATTATGCATTGCAAGGCAGTTAGAAGTGAGTTGACAAAGCAATTGAGAATTAATACCATCCAATGGATTAGATTCTTTTATATAGGAGGAGAAAGAAGTGGATGGATGAATAGATTAAAGACAAAGATTGGAAAAAGATGAGGCAACTGTTTATAAATCGTCATTTATATACATGTAACTGTCACAAATCAGCCTTATTATCCCAAAAATAATTTTCAAAATAATTATTATCCCGAAAATAACAATTACATTGATATGTTGGAATAGTACATTTACACAGGCCTCCCACAATGATCTAAAAATAATACTTCTTGCGTACTCTTAAGTCCAGTTTTGAAATGGCTGATTTCATATAGTAAAATTAGAAATTTTAAATATGATTTAATTAAGAGTTCTGTTATTTCTATGGATATGAGAAAATTTTTTAATTATTTTCTAAAAATGAAACCTCATTATCTTTTAATATATTCCAAATGGGTTTTTAGGACTTTTCGATTTACATATGAAAAATATACATCTCAATGAGTTCCTTTTGAAGAAGTTACCTGTACAAAATTTGATCACATACGAACATATGTAATACGTACGGACGGATATTTTTTCACGAAATTTCACTTGAAAAATCACAATAACTCGAAAAATACGCATCATACAAAAAAATAAAAAAATACGAGTTTAATATTTTTAAAAAAAGCTATACAATGATTCCACACTTGACCCTCCCCCCAAGCTCAAACCCTTACGGGTGGGGCGGAAGGTAACTTTGAAATTTCAAATGGGAACGCCTTTTTTATTGCAGATTCGGATATATTATTCGCGGATGATTTTAATATATTACATGTGTCACTCTGAAGCAGTATGAATTATCTCATTATGAGATATATGTTTGGATGCTCTCTGTCTCTACTTATCAACCATGACCTTTCTGGTAAGGGTGACCCAAAAGTAGCAATGGCACAACCAGCCTGGCTCACAGAATCTAGAAAGCACCTGAAAATACATAAGTTTTGTCTGAAACGTTTTTTTTGATCCGTGATAGATGTAATCGCGGGAAATAAGATTTTTCGTAATTAATTTGTTTGTGGCGTCTCTCCATGATTCCTGCTCATAGTAATTCAGAGACGATCCAATAATTATTAGATACTTACCTCTCTAATTAGGAGAGGTTCTTAATCAATTTTTGAAAAAGTTTTCCATGTCACTATCATTCTCTTTTAACTTTGCATCATGGATTTTGTTACTGTGCAAGAAAAAATTAAACTGATTTTCATTTATGGCGAATGTAAATTTCCAAATGCTATCAATTTGTATGCTGAGAGTTTTCCTGAAAGAGTACGATCACGTTCTTTTGTTAGATTTGTTAAACACTTTAGGTTAAAGTGTACAGCCGAAGAAAAGAATGTGTGCAGGAAAAGAATCAAATGCTAGTACATGTACTAGCTGTAGCGGCTCATAATCCACAATATAGCGAGCATCCAAGAAATATCGCACCAATCAGAATTTCTCGTATGAGTGCTTGGAGAATGCTGATGTTATCTAAATTTCATCCGCATCATGTGTCCTTGCATCAGGAACTAAATGGCTATGATTTTCAATACCGATTAACGTTTTTTCAATGGACAGTTGAGCAAATACAAATGAGCCAGAACTTTTTAACTCGTATACTTTTTTTTGGTGAATCAGCATTTACGAACCATGGTGAGGTTAACCCCATAACATGCATTATTGGAGTGTAGAAAATCCATACCGGATTCGTGAATTAAACCATCAGCGTCCTTGATCGGTTAATGTATTGTGTGGAATTATTGGCGATAAACTTATCGGACTATATGGCGACTGACGGTAATTTGAATGATAACAAATTCCGAAACATTCTTGAAGACGAACTACCACAATTGCTTGAAGACCTGAGGTTGGAAGTATGATAAAACGTATGGATTCAACATGATGATTGTCCAGCACATTATTCGTTAGTAGCACTTGAGGTGTCAGATAGGGATAACAATAATCGCTGTATCGGAAGAGGAGGACCGGTGCACTGGCCAGCCAGTTGGTCAGAACTTACCTCCCCAGATTTTTTCTTGTGGAGTTATCTAAAAAAAATGCCGTTTATAAAGAAACACCTACAACTCGCGAAAACATGATTCAACGAATAAGGAATGCTTGCGCTGCAATTACAACAGACATGCTTTTGAGATGTGTACACGCATTTGAACCACGAATGAACAAGTGCATTGAAATTTGAGGTCATCATTTTCAGCATTTAATTTAATTGAATGGTGAGAGGCCGGGGGAATTCATCTAAAACAAGCACCCCGACGGAACAGAAACGTATCACTTGATATGTTTTTTTTTTAAAAAAAATTAAAAAGGTATTTTTTTTATTTTTCAATCCAAACAGTACTATATTTCTCGAGAATTGCAAAAAAAAAATATTTTGTGCGATTACACCGCCATCTGTCACGAATCAAAAAAAAATTGTAATATTTACGTAGAATCCAAATCTACAGGGGATGGAGTTGAGGGGGGAGGGGGTCAAGTTTTGTATATTGCATAGCTTTTATAAAAATATTAAACACAACGTATGTTTTTATTTTTTTCTATGATGCGTATTTTTCGAATTATTTTGATTTGTCAGGTTAAATGGGATACCCTATATATTCTCGAATCATAAGAAAACATTCAATTCGGGGTGCGGCAAAAAATTAACTCCAAAATGGTTCGTCAGAGTCAATTATTTAAAACAATATTCGCCTTAATGAGAAGAGTCCGTACATGTTGAGTTATCGAGTTTTATTCGCTTGTATGAATACTAACAATTTTACAACCGTTTCTTTTTTTGATCGACATTCACTTACAAGGGGACCGCACGGACATGTAATCACGGATTTAGTTGAAATTTTTAGGAGGTCAATCTACAACATTAATATACCTTCTGTGTAAAAGGATTTGAATCAATGGCCTTTCGTTTCGGAGTAAAAAATAAAATATTTTACGTTTATTATTGTAATGTCAGATAAGCCAAATGGGAAGAAAGGTATACAACTTAACAGTGGTAGCGCAATGGTTCATGTCAGGTTCTGTGGATTTACTGGTCCGGGTCAATTCTTGTGTGAAATTCTCAGCCGGTAACGTCGCCTGGGCCCAGGTAGGCTTACTGCGCTTGGTGAGCGGCGTCGCGGCATGCGGTATCCACACATCATTCTGTTATTAAATAATTGCTAATGTTTCTGTAAATTTGTACCTTTTTTGCAGTTACCTCCATCCGGTCGACAAACCCTCAGTGAAGCGATTTCGCCCAACGAGCCCTGCATTTTTGCGTCGAGCACATTTGGAAAGATAAAGAATTTATCCTAAACGCTTCCACGTATATTAGTAATTAACTTTAACGATTTTTGAAATTAATTTATGAATTATAATTCACTAAGAAATTTAATAGTTGAATTGTGGAAAAAAAAGCTTAAGAAAAGACTTGGTTTTGTAACTTGTTTGATAGTCTTACATTAAAAGACTTTTATACATCTCGTCTATTCGCGCTGTCGACGGTCTATGCGCAATCGTCACCGTCACCGCCACATCACAGATCGCCAATGACCATCCGTGAAAATATTGTACGAACGCATTTTGCAAATTTTTGACTGTGACGTTGCTTATGTATGTGAATGTTATTATGCAAACTGCAAACAAATAATAATGGCGAAAAACAAAAAAAAAAAAGACAAAAAAAATGAAAAATAATTTCAAAACTACAGGAATTGAATCCGGACCTGTAAATCCACAGAACCTGACTTTAACCACATCATTGCCACTGTTAAGTTGTATACCTTTCTTCCCACTTGGCTTATCTGGCACTACAATAATAAACGTAAAATATTTTATTTTTTTTCTCCGAAACGAAAGGCCATTAATTCAAATCCTTTTACACAAAAGGTATATTAATGTTGTAGTTTGACCTCATAAAATTTCAACCAAATCCGTGATGACATGTCTCCTTGTAAGCGTAGTAGACAATGTATTAGATTCTAAACTCAAAAATTATTTTTCTCTGAAATCTACTTCACAACTGTGATTCAAGAAAATATGTTGAAAATTATGAAGAAAAAAAAATCTGTCTGTACGTATATGCGTGTGTGATCAATTTTGTGCATCTAACTCCTCTAAATCGACAAATAGCAGAAACAAATTAAATTAATACACTGATAGCAGCTGCTTTAAACTATGCCTTGACATATGTTTATGACGATTGGTTAAGCTGTTTTTTAGAGATATTAATTTTTTCCTAAGCTGAAGAAATTCCTGTAGCGTTCACATCAGCGAACCAAAGTCGAGAAGTTCGGCATGACGGACTCCTCTCATTGGAAGGAATAATTGTTGTCAATGAATTGTTTGGCTCTGATAAGCCAATTTTGAATAACAAAGATTTTAATAATCCTCTCCCCTCTAATATCCCGTCTCTAAAATAATTTTTCTTGCTTTTTTCTTTCTCTTCAGGACAATATGGAAAGTCCGTGCAAATGTACGGTTACACAATTTCAATTTATTTAGAAAAAAATTAATAGCTCTTAAAAAGGTTAAAACCATTAAGAAAATAAGCTTATTAATAGCTCTTAAAGGTTTAACCAACTGTCATAAAAATTTCTTCAAGGCACAGTTTAAAAAGCTCTCTAAGAGACGCAAAATTTTAACATTTCTCCTCGAATCATGAGTTTTAAGCTTAATTCAATGAAAAAAAAATTTGAGTTAGGATGGACGAAAATATCTCTTTAGATCAGCGTTTTTCAACCTCTTTTCTCTCGCGGCACACATAAATTACGAGGGGGTATTAATAAAGTCAGGAACTAAGCTACAAATTGGTATAGAAATAAAACAAATAGAGTATTATTTTGAAAGCTACTTTTATTTCATTGCATAATCTTCCTGTACATTGACGCGCGTGTCTCAATGTTATACAAGCCCAGAACCAGGAGCATTGAATTCTTTGCAACTGTTTGAAACAGGCGGTGAGTTAACTTTTTACAGCTTGGAGCCGCACAAATGGAAGTGGCTTGGAGCAAGGTTTTCGAAAACTTTCCAGTTGAACTTTCGCAGCATCTCAGTGGTCTTGTTGGCAATATGAGGATGCGCGTTATCATGCAATAACAACATGCCTTTGATGAGAAGTTCTGGTCGCTTCCGTCGAATGACATATGGGGATGTTACAGAAGGAGTCGGCATTTATAGTTTACTCTCGCTGTCGGAATGTGATAAGCAACATACACTAGTGACCCCAGAAAATGAAAGCATCACTTCTCGGTGATGAAGCTGTACAAAGAGAATTCACCGTCTGATTCAGACAGCAGCCCAAAGAATTTAATGGGCTTGTGTAACGATGGGACAAGTGCCTCAGTGTACAGGGAGATAATGTGGAAAAATAAAAGTAGTTTTCAAGCCAGTACTCTTATTTGTTTCATTTCTATATCCATTTGTAATTTATTTATGGACTTCCCCTCGTATGATAACACTGGCCAACAAAATTTAAGATATTTCTTGTGACAAAATGAAAGTGGGTGATTTTTAGTAGTATTTTTTCTGCTGATTACGAATATAATTTTTAAATTTCTCTAGCACACACAGCTTTCTTGTTTTACAATGAAACATCTTAAAATCATTCAGTGTTTGGGGCCTGGTAAATTTCCTTGCGGCCCCAAAATATGGATAGTTAAACAATGCAGACGCTTCTCTTCACACCCATTACTTTAACATAGAAGTCTCATAGTGCATAACTTGGGAACGTGACGTGATAGAAAAAAATCTAAAAGCAGATTCGGATTCTTCATACAAATTATTACTCAGAATATTATGTGTTGTCTTAGTCACAAAATGTGTGTTGAATAGTGTAATCAAAGATAAAAGAGTATGCTTTTTTAGGATTTAGATAATAACCCACACAAAACAACTTATAATTTGTAATAAAAAGATAAAATTGGACCAGAGTGGTAAGAATCTGAAAAAGCTGATGTTTCGGATAGAGACTATTCTTTATCAAAGCAAAGAATGAACGTGTCAAAGTATAGTCTCTATTCGAAACAGTAGATTTTTTTTCAGAATCTTAGCACTCTGTGTCCAATTTTAATAATATATACCATAAATATGTCATTAATATTGAATTAGCTAATTTTATACATTATTATGATTAGTTTGAGTAAAGATGAAATATATATGAAAACAATACGTTAGAAATTTCTTAAATTCTAATTTGCTATCTAATTAAACTCTATTTAACATATACCTCTAAGTTTTATCGAAAAATTCTCTAAAATGTGCTAAGTTGAGAAAGGGGGGAATCGATAGCGATATTCCTCTAAGAGGATTATGCCAAGAGCCATATGGCTCTTATCCATTCCTGATCAGATTGCATCGTATTTTGGGCCTCACAGAAAAGTTTTATTACAGCTTCAAATCTTATGTAAAATTACATAAACTGTAGCGTATTTCCTTTAATGTTCAATTATAAATAATAAAAAATAGATTTCCTCTTTTATATATCAATTACTATTATTAGATCCTGAATTCTCATTTAGATTTTGAATTCTTAACGATTGTAAATTTTTTTTCATGGGAGAAAATCATTAGATTTTTAGTATCTTGCAGGCACAAGCAATTTTTATATATGAGAGGACTACTTTTATTTCTCCCTATAATTTCCTGTACAATAAGGCACTTGTCCCATCGTTTCACAAGCCCCTCAAAACCAGCAGCATAAAAATTTTTGGGCTGCTGTTTGAACCCAGCGGTGACTTATGTACAACTTTATCGCCGGGAAAGTGATGCTCACAGTTTTCTGGGATCACTAAAGCATATTGCTTACCACATTCCAGTAGCGAGAGGAAACTAAATGCCGACTCCTACTGTAACATCCTCATGAAACCTCATGTAGATGTCATTCGACGGAAGCGACCAGAACTCCTCATCAAAGGCGTGTTGTTTTTGCATAATAAGGCGCGTCCTCATATTGCATGCAAGACAACTGAGATTCTGCGAAAGGTCAACTGAAAAGTTTCGAGCATCCTCCGTATAGCCCTTACCTTGCTCCAAGCGATTTTCATTAGTTCGGCTTCACGTTGTACAAAGGGAATTCACCGCCTGGTTTAGACAGCAACCCAAAGAATTTTATGCTGCTGGTTTTGAGTGGATTGTGAAACGTTGGGACAAGTGCTTCACTGTACAGGGAGATTATCCGAAGAAATAAAATTAGTTATTTGTTTCGTTTCTATATCCTTACGGATTTCTCCTCGTCTCATAGGTACTTTGGCCTATTGAAAATAATAATAGTTTTTTTATGAATATTAATACGATCCGCTCATTGACAAGAACAATTTCAGGCACCTAAAAATGATTATGGACTTTTACGGAAACTGCATACTTTTAGAACCATCTTTTTAGAGTATCTTATACCTGGAGGTCCTAAATATTATACGTTCTTCGGGCAAGTTAAATTCTATTAGGTAAAGTATAAATAAATAAATATAAATGTTAACCAATCTTACAAATTTACTTTCTTCCTTTAACTATTCAAATTATGAGAACATGAATGTTCAATTTCAGTATATTATTTGCATTATTAGGACCGATAGGTACTTATGTTTTCACAATGTGCGTCCGTCCGTCCGTCTGTCTGTCTGTCCGTTTGTGCTCTAGCTTTCGAACGCTTCCGAATTTTCGACTTCCGTTTTCGCAATTCGACAACTTATGGAAATCCGAAGACTGAGTTCGTTGGAGGAAAAAATCGGTGAACTAGGTCAAAAATAATATAAGGGACAACGTTTTTCACTATAAAATTCCATGTATAAATGGCCTGTGCATTGCCAAATGCTGTTCTCCCTTTAAGATTCTATAGCTAAAGCAGAGAAAAGGCTTGTGAATTAAGTGAAGACACGTGATCGTCTTCCTTGATGGACAATATCAGTCAGAACTGGTTCAAGGGTATGTGGTTAAGTGGTACAATTATGGTCCATTGGAAACTTTCAATGCTAAGATATGGCATGTATTATATCAAACAGCTTGAAATAACATGTCATGATTGAATATTAACGTAAAATTAACGATAGTCGAAATAGGTTCAATGGTATGTGATTTCATGGAACCAGTATGGTTCAGGGGAAACTTTCAAAGCTCAGATTTGGCATATAACATATAAAACAACTTGGAATGATGTGTCATGCTTGAATATCACGTAAAATTAATGATAGTCAAAATTGGTTCAAAGGTACCTGCTTTTCATGGGCCCATTATGGTTCATTGGAACTTTCAATGCTAAAATATGGCATGTAATATATCAAACGACTTGGAATGATGTGTCATGAATGAATATAACGTAAAATTATTAATAGTTGAAATCGGTTCAAAGGTACCTGCTTTTCGTGGACCCATTATGGTTCATTGGAATTTTCAAAGCTAAAGTATGGCATGAATATATCAAACGACTTGGAATGATGTGTCATGAATGAATGTAACGTAAAATTAATGATAATTGAAATTGGTTCAATGATTCGTGTTTTAATGATACCATTATGAAACTATTGGAAACTTTCTCTGCTAAGATATGGCATGTAACTACTTACGCCTTATATATCAATAGTTAGTTTGTGTTAGGCAAATTTTAACATTAGCTGGTAGCTACTCATCCCTTCAATGATATATGCTTACGTAGAAAAGCGTTGGCAATAGTTTTTGAAGAAAGATTATTACATAGGAATGCTAACAAATTAAAGGATTCGTATATGTTCTAATCTATAGAGAAATGCTACTTTCTCCGTTTAACTTTTCAGATTGTTTTATTCTGTTTGAAGTATACGTTTCCCTTAGAAGTACGCCTTTCTTAGCAACCAGAGGCTTCCTTTGCAACCTCATATAATTCATAACAATGAAAGGCTTCTTTAGATATCAAATGCTTTCCTTTTCGTTCTCGATTTCTTTAAAATCCTATCGGTCCTGGGCATTTCAGTTGCCTGACTTGTTAGTTGTAGAATCTCCTATTGAAATGTCTGCTCTTCATATGATATTTAGTTAAGCAAAAAATTATCTTTTAAAATTGTATTTATATAATCCTATTTACTGCAATACGTATTTGTCATTAACGATGGACGTATTGGATCCCAATAAATAAATAAATAAATAAATAAATAAATAAATAAATAAATAAATAAATAAATATCTGTTACGATAATAATTTAAACAAACATTTACCTTCAACTTTCATCCATTCAATATTGGGCAATGGAAAACCGTCCGCTTGACAGTGGATGATAATGGGCTCTCCAACTTTAACGGTCGTATTCTGGGGTACGACATGCCATCTCGGAGGAACTGTTTGTTAAAATTGTAAAATGACATTAAATTTTTTTTCTTTTTAAATTTAAAGTAAAATAGTAGCAACTGAAAAATAAATATTAAATAAGGTTAAAATATCTTTATGCTTATGTATTTATATATCTCTTTGTTAAAAATTATTTTTAAAAAAAATAGCAATTTGAACGGGAATAGCAGAGAAACGCTATATGAAGAAACTGGATGATAACATTAATTTGCCTTTTTATGCTTAGTAATTCGAAGGGGTAGCCAAGCTGCTAATCCTGTGAATTTCTAATTTAATTACATTCTCCGCCAGACGCCACTAACCTAAAAAAGCACCCCCTTATTGTGCACTCAAAAGCTGCTACTCCATATGCATCAGGCAGAGTTATTCGTATTCCCGAATCCCAAGCAGCGATTTCTTTCAATACCCTTTGTTTGTTTCCATAAACAATTCTTGTATTCTAAATTGAAAACCATAAAATGAAGGATAATCGTAAACACTAAAACGTCGAAAAATTGCATCATTATTACTACTGTTGAAACGGCGGCCTTTAGAGTCCTTCTATAAAATTCAAATATAACATATTTTCAAAGAGACGCCTTGAAAAGTAATTCTCAAATAAATTTTTTTTAATGTTCTCCTAAGCCAGGGGATGAAGCATTACAGATGAACGGACTATAAGTAAAGAGTTCAAAAGGTAGTTTTTGTGTTATTCTTTTGAGAATTCAAGGTTCTGAAACCCCCAAAGACTCTCAATTTGTAAAATTTTAAATCAAGTAATTTCGCTTCCCGATGAGATTCTATAGTTTGAAAAACACTTATCTACATCAAAGAGCGAACTCTGTGTACAAATCTTTAGCCTTGGTAAAGGACCTAATTTTGAGTATATTTTTCCAATAAACTGGGAGTCGCAAATGAATCCTTGATACATGAAAAAATTGTCAAACATCATACATACAAAGGCTGTCTAAAACTTACTCATAATATCGTTTATGCATTTCCAGAAAACGAAGATAATAGAAAATTTGATGCTGATGGCGACAACGTTTTTTATAATCGAATACTCCAAGTTTTAGTAAAATTACAAAAGGTGTTCAAACTATTCACCATGAGCAGCAATGCATACCTCTCTTACAGGGTCACATGCAGCCGCAATTCGAGGTATCAGTTCCTCTTTCGAATCCATAGAAGTATCGTACACCACATAACTTCAGATGTCCCCAGAAGAAGAAAACTAAACGGTTTAGATCTGGCGAACGAGGTGGCCAATCAACTGGTCCTCCTCGACCAATCCATCGATCATGGAACGTACTGTCTAACTTATGTATTTTAATGGCCTAGTGTTCCATCGTGTTGGAACCACATTATTCTTCGGACAGCCAAGGGAACCTCCTCAAGCAAGTCTGGCTAAACTTTTTGTAAGAAGATTTCATACGCACTGCCGATCTGGATGCAAGTATGGTCCGATGTCATGATCACGGAGAATCCCTATCAAATATTAACAACGAACTTGATGTCACCGAACTGACTACGAGTCACAGGTGATCGAGAATTATGTATTTTCCAAAGATGAGCATTGTGAATGTTGTGAATTCTTTGACGATTAAAAAATGCCTCATCTGTGAATAAAACTGACATCAAAAATCCTGGTTCCATTGCATCGAAAACACTGTTGCAGAAACAATTGAACATTACACTTGAAGAGGACAGTCGGTTGATTGGAGGGCTTAGACCGGATGATGATAAAATGGATGAAACTGGTTCTGATGAAAGATCTCCAAACAGGTTCAAAATAATGTTCCCTAAAACCCTGTAAAAAACCCTGTATACAGAGTTCATAAAACCCTGTAGCAAACATGAATTATGTGGGCGATAAAATAGAACGGTTAGATAGGTTAACTGAATATTTGTTCAATATTGCAACGTATCTTCGACACAGGGAAACATAGAATGGAGGATAGACGACATAAAGCCAATCAGCATGGGTTACTTATATTCGAACAGAAAGGCCAACATTACCCCTTCAAGCATATCGACCACCTCTTTGGGAAAAAGTGAGACCAGATTTCATTACCGACGACCTTTAGCAGCAAAGAATACCTTGAATTTTCTTGATGTTCGGGATGGTGTGGGATGAAATTTTTCAGTAATAAATGTGGCAGCTATTGATAATACACCATTATAATTGATTATCGTATTCTTTTTGTGGTTCAGAACTTCGAATATCTAAGAACTCTTTTCTGTTGTCGAAATTTCTTGTACTCAGATTTTGCCTATTGCTTTTGCAATGGACGATTGGTCATTGTATGCTTCGTATCTAGTCTGGTTTGGTTTGGCTTGGTTTGTTTGGTATTAACGTCCTTTTCAACTGCCATGGTCATTTCAGGACGGCGTTATAGGGGCTGCAAATTTTGCCTCGCAAGGGTTCTTTAACGTGCAGCCAGCAAACGACTACACGGGATGTACGGCTTTACTTACCTTCCGAAGGAAGTGCGTGATCTCAGGATTTTCCCCCTGAAAAAATCCTCGTCGTCCTCCGCCGGGGTCGAACCCGCGTCCTCAGGCATCAGAGGCGATCACGCAACCCCTGAGCCACCGAAACCGATATAAGTCATTTCTACAGAAGGTTGGTTACGATCTTCGGTAACGATTTATTGCGCGAATTCTGCGGGTCATGTGCAGGTGCGCGTGATTGAAAGCATGTGAAATGATGCTATTACATCCGCATTGTTGTGTTTCTTTCGAAACAGTAAATATCATGAAAAAATGTCTCCGAAAATCGGACCTTACTGGGAATGATAGATTGTTGCCCTTTCCGACTCTTAATTCCAGCAATATAACGCATGTAAAATACAAAATTTCTCTATTTCGTAGAAAGGCATATCGGCAGTACTAAATCGAAAAAAAAATTCCGGGAAGGTCAGAAACAGCAAAATCCTCGAGGTTCCAGAAGTCGAACACTGTAGGTCATTCAAAAAGTCAAGCAGTTTATCTCGAGTGAAAATCCAGCAACCCAAAGAGGGATCGCAAACACTGTAGAACGTCACAAACAACCGTAAATAAAATAATAAATAAAGATTTGCAATTGAAAAAGCGTCACAAGAGTCGTGTTCATAAGCTGCTGCCAAGACACGTCCAGAAAGGAAGAGTAACTCTTGAAGGCTCTATGAGTGATACCTCCCAGCAGAACGATGAAAGTACGTTGTCACTTTGGATGAAGCCTACGTCTACCTCAAAGGTTGCAACAAACCCCACGCGATTTTCTACCTCCCACGTGGAGAAAAGTCATATCCAAAGTGGCCCAAGGAAATTTTTTTCAAAAGGAGTTACGGTGATTGCGGGATACTCGTACAACGGCATGCTCACAATCAGGAAGGCTAAAGTTAATTCTCTTTACTATCAGCCGCATATTCTGAGTCCATTTTTCCACCAGGAAATCCTCGCATTGTATGGAGAGGACAAAAGCAAAGTTTGGCTGCATCAAGACAAAGCCTCCATCCATACGTCTAACTTGAATATTCAGTTTATATTGAATTTGGAAGACGAAACTGGGATTCACCTTATACCCTTTCAAGACATCCCTTCAAGTCACTAGATCCATTCTCGATGAATTTGTGTGGATTTGGATTATTAAAACGAACCCTTGCTCGACGCCGTTCAACAACTATTGACGGTCTCTGGAAAGCCTATAAACAGGAATAGAACAACATCAGCCTCGCCGTTCTGCAGAAGATACGGTGCAGGGGAATAGTTCACAACCGGGATCACCAAATAGAACACGATCGTTGATGGAGAAAGGAGTTTTATTTGTAAACTTTGGCCTCCAAATCGTTACCATAGATTGTAACAAACCTTCTGTATATTCCCGAAGGAAGAAATTCATGGAAAATATAATCAGCATAATTAGGTGAATATTCGTTCAGTCCTGTTTATCTAAGTTCCTTTCTTCACGAATTCGTATGTGCTATTTAGCGAACAGGCAAATGGGATGGATGATTCATTCTATACATAATCCTGAAATTTCTCTAAATTCACGTGCCTAAATTTTTACTATTTCAATAAACTTTTTTAATTGTTAAAAAGTCCGTGAACACTATAATTATTAAGTAGCAGGAGAATGGATTAACTTATTTGTTATATAATGTCAGTCTCTTCGTCTGTCTGTCTTCTTCATATTTTATACATTTTTCGACGTAGAAGGTTGAAATTTGGAATGTACAATCATATACAATAGGATTAGAAGGGTGGGAGTGATAGGGGGACCTTCTGTTCTATATGGTATATAAAGGAGTGGAATTCGGCAAGCAATTTTCTCTAGACAACATCGACATTTCGATGAAGTTTGGGCCCAATTGTGCCCGTGAGGTCAGAGTTATGCGGGTAGCAGTCACGTGGTCTTTAGATCTATTAACGTTTTGAAGTGGCAACATACGGCATGTGATATGTCGTAGAAACGATGTCACGGGCAAGAATGTACGATTGTAGAACATGTAATCAGTTTGGCGAAGGACGAAAGGTGATCACACCAGTGCACATCGCCATTCGTGATATGTCGTTCGATTAGAAATGATGAGAAACGTAAGGAGTTATTTTTTCGTTTTTAAAATACTACGTTCAAGAAAATCAATTTTGGAAGAAACATGGGGGTTAAAACGTGCGGATAAAAGGGATAAAAATATAGTCGAACTCAGAACTTCCGCTACTTTCCTATACCCTCCTCAGGGGGCACTAATTTTTTTGTTATAATTGATTTCCCAGTACCTGTTATTTTTAAATGTTATTTCTTTATAAAAAAGCAGATACTTTATGTAGTTTGCGGGTTTTCGTACGAAAATCTAAAAAATACGAAAACCAAAAAAATTTAAGTGGCAATTTCGTATTTGCTCATGATAATTTTTTTTTCTTCAAACAGGTTGGCTGTGCGCACGAAACCGATTTTTCATGTTTACAAAACGAAAATTTGTTTCCATTGCTGTATTCGGTCCTGTTAAAAATGGATTCTTCCAGTCGATTCGAAAGTAAATTGTTGTAGTTATTAACATTTTTGAATAGACATTTCATCAGTAATCGGCTTAAGTTACTGCAGTAGGTATTTCCTGTTTATTTAATAGGTTATTTGCTGTCGAAATGCATTGTACGTTCCAGTTGTTCTTCGACGGAGCTAAGGAGTTCGGCGTTTACATTAGGAATCGACTCAAAACACAAACGAGCTGATGCGCAAATAAATGCGCACACGTTTCATCATAGGAAAATTGCATACGGAATTCCATACGAAAATCTAGGAAAATTCCGTTACGAAAGTGGATAGACGAAAATGAAAAACCCATGTTCAACAAAAAAAAATTTAATGTCATATTTATTTTTACTTTTTTTTTTTTATTTTCGTACGAAAACTGTCTAATGTCATCATTTTAATACTGAAATTATTATTCCAAATTAGAAGGCAGGTAAAAATTAGGACGGTCTGTAAACAATTATTCTGTTATTAAGATTCATTAATTTAAACTACGTACCACTGACCATATAATTTTTAAAATATTTTCCTCTTCTTTTGTGTCGGCCGAAAAAAGCTGTAATTTTACGTCGATAAAATGGTTAACCACAACGGATTGCGGAGTTCCAAAGTTTATTTAATTCATTAGACTTTATCTTAAAGGATTAAGCTTGTCATGATGTATCAACGAGCGACTTCGAACATTCAAATTAGAAAGAGAACACTGTAAACTCATTGCATATAATTAGCTAGAACTATCGTAACTGAATAGCAAGAATATGAATATATTTTTAGATGTAGGCAGGCAAATAAAGGAACATACCATAAGCTATTATTTATCTAATTAAATTAAATGAAATTTAAGTTAACGGAAAAAACTTTAAACGAAATGAATTTAATTTTAAACATTTAGAAAATATTTCTATTTATAAAATTGTATAAGTGTTGGTCATAAGGATCGAACATTAAGTTTACTTATAAGGAATTCTTATATTCTAAAAACCAATGCACATAAGAAATTACTTAATATTTGCTTAATCATAAGAGATTATCAATAATGATTCATATGGAAGGCTAAATTTATTCGAAGCCGAACTTCAAGCAAAGTAGCTTATAAAACGAAGATGAATCTCTCCGAGTACTTCATTCATCGCTACAGAAGTGAAACGATAAATGGTCTTCACTACATTTGGCAAAATAGATTTCATAGTACGTTTCATAGGTTTGCATGAATAACGGTTTCATCATTCATCTTTTATGATGGTAATTCTCATTGTACGAGGGTAAAAGAAAGAGAGACATTTTTGGCGAGTTCATAAGGCAATTTTCTTCCACAATCAGTCATCAATTTTTATGGACGGATGAATATCTTGAAGGGAGGAGAAGAGATTCCCTTTAAAGATGAACGTTTCCATCATAAGACGAAGGAGGAGAGAGAAAGTGAAAAAATCTTCAATCGAAACGGAAGCCAAGACCTTCACGGTGCAATTAATCGTCTAGATTTCATTCATCAATCAAAGTATTGATTTCTACATAAAAATGGATGAAGCTTACTTTTATATGAATAAAATATAAAAAGGGAGACATAAAAAGAATGAGCGGCAATAGAGAGAACTGAAGTCTTACTACATGTTTAACTTCCGAGGAATTTTTACTAATTATAAACCAAAATCTAATGGGAAAGCTAACGATTAAATGCGTAATTTTATTACACCTTTATAATATTACCCAAGTATGTTAAGGAATAATATTCAAATATTCATTATCACATCAGAAAGATAGGTATATTTATAAAATCAAGTATTTGATTGAAATACAGGGTGAATCTAAAACAAAGTTACACTTTTTAAACGTATATTGCGGATAAGGACTGTGCAAGGTACCAATAAAAAGAAAAGCTCACAAAGTTTTCTTTCAATTGCAAAGATTCAGTATGAGAATCCCGTGTAACTTGACAAACGACCAGACGATAATCCAATACATGAGACAGCATATCGGCATCTGTGACTTCAAAGTCACTTGTGTTACGCCTTCTATTTCTGCCAGATATACTTCGAAAAGGTTGACATATAAACACTGTCCTTTGAGAGCACTCACTCAACAAATTACGAAATAAGATTACTGTTCTAACTAGATCGTTTTGTTATTTAGTTTTGAACAACACAATCTTGTAGAGCTTTGAACTTAATATCCTGAGAAAACCAATTTTCCCATAATTTTAATATATTGATAAACTTCAAATATATTTTCAATATGATAACAATATGGATGTAATGTTTAAATGATAATAGCCTACTTCAGAATAAGTAAAATAACGATGAATATTTATTGAAAAGTTATCGGCTTAATTAATTTGTCATTGAACTCAATTCTCAAAGCAGTCAATTTAATGGCACATCGGTGAAACAATTACTAAAGTAATAAATATTCTTCTTGATCTATTATTTATTTTTAAGACAAGCTATTATATTATAACGGATCGATTGAAATTCCATTTATTGGAAACTGTTATTGAAATATCTCAAAGAATTTAATTGACGTTTGTAGATTTTATTTGCTTAAGCGTTTCTCTGAAAACGATAGCTAATTACTGAAGTAAGTTTATTTCAATTAATGAGTTAGGAAAGAATTCTTCAATCAATATTTTCGTGGAGCTTCACATACAAATAATTAATATTTTAAAAAAAAGTTTTTTTTTCTCGAATATGAATTTGACGTTCTGCTGTTGTTCCTGCATTTTAAAAAATTCAAAAACCTTACCAATTCCAGGCGATTTTACAAGAGCAGTAAAAATCTTGCGTCTTCCCACTGTTCAACTGCGTCGGGCATAATAACCTTATATATTAAGAAATAATGTATGGAAGATCTACTTAAAAACTACATAAATCTTGATAAATGTTTGCCTTGATGCATATGTAAACGGAGATATTGATGCTGAAGATCTGTTCCAGATGCGACTTGATTTATGAGTACACATTATAGGAGAATAAGTAAGCTGGTGATGAAATCAGTATTTTCATTTGATATCATAATTAATATTAAGAAAAAGTTGCATAAATTGGGACGTTTTCAAGAAAATATTATTTGGAACCGCACTTAAAAAAGATACGGTAATTTATGAATCATCAACGGAATATAACAATGCAATACTAGAAAAATTATGGACCCTAATTAGCAAATGAATCATAAGATTTTGTTATAAATTATGATAATTGTAACAAGGAGCCTAAGACGGGACATCGCAAAATGTCATTAAAATGAGACAAAACACTTAACTTTTCTTGTGCTCATTTGTGATATTAACTCTTGGCTTTTAGTTTCTACATGAAAAACAAGTAAAGCGGACTTTAACCTCGTTGTGCAGGTCTCGTGTACCCATTCATTGCACTATATACACTGGATCCAACTGCAAGTAGATTTGCATATGATCCTTTGCAGATTATGCAAAACCATTCTGTTGTGACAACGTTATTAGCTTATTTTCTTCTCTTTGGATGTTATTTGTTTGTCCATCGCCAATCTTCTTAGAAAATTAAAACTGTCCGATATAAGAAAATGGTAACTTTGAACATCAACTAGCATCATAGAAAATCTAATGGCGGCATGAAGTACATATTGCTATAAAAACAATCCATCGATATATCAATCAAATATGATGGAATCAATGATAATCACAGTTAATCTAAGATCTTTTTACATCCCGACAATTAGCACAAGATATTGATGACATTTTCTACTTAGAAATGAATAAAATATCGAATTTGTTTTGGGAAATTGCCTGCAGCTTTGGCCTCGACAACAACACTGAATGGCTGACTCATTAAACGAAGTGTTAAAAACTAACAAGTGGCACCAAGACTTGTTTAAATTTGTTAAAATCGGTTTGTCCCAACTTAGACTCCTGTCAACTTTCTCCTACAAACTCTTCAGAACCAAAACAAAACAGCAAAAGATATAAAACCCGAATAGCGTTATATTAATGCAGAATAAAATATATAATTAGACATTAGACATTTGTAATTTGTAAAATCAATAAAAAAATTAAATTTGAACAATGGTAATGGTTTTTAATTAATGCATCTCACAAAAACCAAAGTTCAAAAATCTTATGCAAGTAAGCATTAGAACATTGCACAAATTATACCAGTTTACCAGTTTTTGAGAACCTCTGGCCTCTGTGATACAATGTAATGTGTCTTGAGAAATTATTAAAACACATATTTAGGCATTACACCATTTACGCACATGACCACAATTTTTAATGTGACCCAAAAACAATAATAAATGTATATATAATAGTGGGTGTCTCAAAAGAATGTCCCTGTTTAGTTAGCTATATCTCTTAGATAGTAGAATGCAGAGTGTGAAAAGGGGGGTCCTGTAGTCTCAAATGAATGCCAGCGGCACCATGAGGTTCAGCGATTTTTGAGTTAAATCTACCCTCAATGTTGGATAGATCGTAGGGAGAACCAGAATAACACCAAGTCACTTTTTCCTACGGAGATATGCGAAAGACATCGTATGCAACCCACATTGCTTGGAAACTTTGGAAGATTTAAAAATTTGAATCAAACTGTCATACTGCAAAGAATGTAGGAAGAGTATGATTACAGTATTAGCTTTTAATAAATAAAATTTAGCAAATTAAACTAGGTACATTCATTAGTGCACACCCTCTATATTAAAACCTGGAAAAGGAGAGGATAAAATATAATAAAAGTTTCTAGTAATGAAATTTGATTTATAAAAAATTAAACAGATTTAATAAAATTCAAGAAATTATTTTATTTTTAAGAAAGTAATTCCATTTAACACAGTTTATTATGCATATCGAGGCATCATTTTCAGATTAAATTTCATAAAGGTATTTCAAATGTATAATTTGGTGATAATAAATTACGTTATGTTCTATGTGTTTGTCACGATAAACATATTACTACAAGAAGTTATTTGGCAAGCAATTACTTTAAATTGTTAAAATTTGTAATGTTAACCATTGTTAATGAAACAATGTAAATAAAAAACTTCTTCGTAAATGCGTTAAAATTTTACCTTGAAAGTGATGGAAAATCGAAACGCGTCAGATCGAGAGGCATAATAAAATATTTTGAAAATGGAATTTTTTTGTTAAAAATAGAATAACGGAATAATTAACACTAGACCATATGGAGGAGATTAAACAAAAATTTTAATATATCACTAAAGTTTATTCGAAATTAATTGCATTAATATTTTTAGAAAAATATGTAATATATTAAACCTTTATTATAAAAACTCTAGAAAATAAATAGCCCATTAAAGTAACCCCCCAAAATAAATATTTGTTGAAAATACGATAAAGCTAATAAGAGATGAAAGTCCAACCATCTCGAAAGTTGCAATTTTAGTTTTTTTTTCCTTTGTGTAAACCAAACCTTAATAAAATTAAGTTTAAAAAAGCGCTGGACGAAAGGATGCTTCTTTCTATTAAATCATTTACCAAAATTAATTCCATTAAAACAGGCTCCCCTCTCCCAAGAGCGCTTCGGCGCCGTTTAGAGAAGAAGCAAGACCGCTTTTCGGACAAGGCAATGAGAAAAGAGATAAGGAAATGAAAGGAGTTGAATATCATGAAAAGCGTTCAAGTGATGGAAAGTGAAAATTACCGTGAACAATAAGGTTTGCGGTGTGAGTTGCAAAATCAGCTGCGTTGCTAGCAATGCATGTGTAGTTTCCCGCGTGACTGAGTTGAACCCTGTCGATAGACAGGATGCTCGAATAATCATCGATCATACGGACGTTGATGCCGGAGTCGCGCCCCACCTCCTGACCATCTTTCAACCAGCTTATCCGCAACGGCAGATCGCCTTGATAGACCAAGCAAGAGATACGGGCGAAGGAACCCAAAACCGTATTCTCGTCTTGGAATGTGAAAGGAGATATTTTCGGCGATACTGTAAGGAAGAAATAACATTCACAACAAGCATCACACAGACAGACAAAGAGAAAGACACACATTCACACACACGCACAAATACACAAAGAATGAAATTATCACTTGAGAGAAACATAGTAAATGGCGAGACATTTTTATCTAATTTATTCCACACTGCAGATAAGGTCTGGTTCAAATTTAATTTCTTTTTCACTAAGTAAAAAGGTTTTAATTGCTTTTTTTATTAGCTATAACCACAAAGATTAAGGTTATCATTCTTATAAGAGTCTTTTACGAAAAACGCTTTGATACTCAGAGAGAATACGAAAATTTAAATGCAGGAGCTTTAATAATGGAAGAGGAGGCATAACGTTGGCTGACATTGCCTTCTAGCGCCGTAGATAGAGGCAAGAAATAGGCCTTATTTTGGTATAAAATTTTATTTGGTATAACATCTATCAACTTAAAAT
>JAHWFO010004193.1:2452248-2550863 GCA_023313115.1 Rhysida immarginata
AAGTACGCAGCGTTGAATGTGATCCACCAAACTGGGAAATGGTATAGACTGAACAAACAGTTTGTTGAATGAGATTAATGTATTTAGAAACTACCTAAAGAAAACAGCGTGATGCAGGTTCATTTGTAGAAGACTTTATTAGAATCTACCTATACTCCAACCAGCGAATCAGGAGAACAGTCAATTACTGCGTTACCATGAAAATAAGCTGAAGTAAATTTAGCTTCGCACTGAGGTTGCTGAATAAATTACTGTTAAATTGGTCGCCCTAAAAGGGCCTTTTTTGCAATTAATGCAAAATTAATTTTCCTCAAAAGAAGAATACTTCCTTGCTTGACATTTGCTTGAGCAGGTGTTGAATAAAGCGCAATTTAAGAAGGAAATTTAAACGATAAATAAAAGATCTGTGCAACAAGGCTAAGGCAGCTACTGATTGGCTGATGAACTTTGCCAATATCATGACCAGGTGATCTATTGCAGGGAGAGCGATTCTCATAACTTATCTGTTGAACTATATTCAAATCCCTATGCATATATTAAAAGTAAAATAATGTAAAAGTTTCCATTTCAACCTTGTCTTGATATTTTATTCGATAAATTTAAATAATAGTATAATGAAGATTACTCTAAAGATTCCAAAAACACCTGTGCGCAGAAAATCCTTTAAAGTTCTTATAAAGAAAATTTTTATGAAATAGAATGCCGTATTAACCTTAAACTACTCGCGCTTGGGTACTTTATACACTCACAAAAAACAGTCCCGAAGCGCCAACCTCCGATTTCAAATATTATTTGGTATAAAAGTAGTAGACAATGAGTTTTACCTATAACCAAAATTTTAGCTGCAGACATCAGTTCGGAGAGAAATTATTGCCGAAAATCCTCAAAGCGCACGAAATTCAATTGGTTTAAAACTGACAAGGGGGGCGCAAGCGTCCTCAGAGCAGATGTCGCTACAAGTTGGTGTGGAAGTAGATGAAGGGGAGGAGACTTCGCCTGCACAGTTTCAGCAGCAGTGAGCACAGAGTCAATAAGCAACGTTAGAAAAATGATTTCGAACATTTTCGGATTTGCTCGATAGATTTATAATGGGAACAAAAATGGCTATAATTCGGAAACTTCTTGTTGTCTGCCGCTGATATTTGTGACGCACTCATCCCAGGACCTCATCTTCGTGTTTACCAAATGTGGTCGGCATACCATCCACTATCAATTCTCAGTTTGAGTCGTTATAATGACAGTATTGCATAGGACTGCCTCCAGTGTTCCGTATAAATGAATATGCAAGTTCCATATGATGAATTTATACACCGCACAAGGACTTTCGTAAACACAATTCGGTGTACACATTCACTTTGTTTTTTTATGATTTGTTGCTTTGTGACAATTATTCTGTGTATAGTATAACATAAATGGCTGTTATACATATTTTTCTAACTCATCAAAAGTGCATGTGTCAATAGACATATTCCGTATAACATTACACTTTCGGAAAATGCAGAGCAAAAGAGACATGAATTCCTCAAAGATCTCGTGATGGGTGTAATCAAGGTTTATCTGGAAGACGGAGCAGTATTGAGAAGTCTTCCAGTTGACATCAAATACTTTTCGGCCAAATATAAATCACAAGAAGAGAACGCAGTTGAGCCTTATTCAAAAGTTAAAAGACGATAGAGACACAAAAGAGAGAGAGAGAGAGAGAGAGAGAGAGGCACGATGGAAAGTTCTTCATCTAATATATATGTCTGCAAGGAACATTCAATAGTTCAAGTGAATTGTGATAAATATGTACGCCTTGCAATAGATGAAAGATGAGCGATAACGAATAAGCACTGAAAAATTTTAAATTATTGAAAGCTTTTACATTTTAACACTGTTGTAGAAAGTATATCAACAGCTATGTGATGATTGGTTTGGCTTGATTGGTTTGGTATTAACGTCCTTTTCAACTGTCATGGTCATTTCAGGATGGCGTTATAGGGGCCGCAAATTTTGCCTCGCAAGGGTTCTTTAACTTGCAGCCAGCAAACGATTACACGGGAGCAACGGCTTTACTCCCCTTCCGAAGGAGTGATCTAAGGATTTTCCCCCTGAAAAAATCCTCGTCGTCATCGGCCAGGTCGAACTCACGTCCTCGGGCATCAGAGACGATCACGCAACCACTGAGCCACCGAAGCCAATCTATGTGATGAGAAATGCCGCGAGTAGTTAAGTGTTAACTGTCTTTTGCTTTTATTTAGTCCATTAAATTCGAGAAGTTCTTGTAATAAGCACGTAGATGAGATAACAATAATCTCGTTTCTTCTTATTATTATTACACACTGCATTCCAAAAGTTCCGGGACTTTATATAGAAGCTATGGAAAAAGCACAAGACCAACTATCGGCGACCAAGAAAACCACGTAATACCCTCTATCTTCTTTCTGTCGCAACTTGGTACATTAGTCCAGTGGTTCCCCATCCTTTAGGAATCGAGACCCGTTAAAAAAACCGTTGAGTTTTCTCGACCCACCTGTTACAACAAAATAAAAGGAAGAAATTTAAAAATAGAATTATCTATTCGTAAAGCTAGATGAAAAAATGAAAATTAAACGCAGAATGGTAAGACCTTGAAAAAAAGCTGGCTCTTTGTCAAGTGTAAAGGAAAGAGTGTAAGTGATGATTCTTTGCTTTGACAATGGACAATCTCTATCCGAAACGTCACAGCTTTTTTCAGGGTCTTACCCCTTTGTGTTTAATTTTCATGTTTTATTTTACTCCAGGGTTCTTGTGTCTCGTCTTTCTTTTCTACTACACTCGTCATTAAAACTATATCACAAATAATCTCGATCAACTAAATATGAAATTTTTTAGCAATCACGGAATACTACTGTTTCGCGGCCCACACTTTGGGAACTGCTGAATAAACGAGGAAGTTGATGTATTTATGATGTTGTGATGCTTTGCAAATATAGAGCAGAGTGTATCCTTCATCAGATATTATTTTTGAAGGGGTAAAAGTGCAACTGAATCATTTTCTACGAATAGTTTGCAGACATTAGTGATTGCCTAAGTTGTAGCAATATATTTTCATATGTATGTGCGCTTTAATAATGACCCTGGGTCTTAGAGGACGATCTCAGAGAGGGACGCCCTTCCACAAGCAAATTTATGCCATCAGAGCGAAGTGTATTCTAAAAGAAATATTAGGCTGACTTTTGAAGAGTAATCGAAGCGTTGAATCCTAATTGCGCTAATCGGAAACTGCTTTTTGCTATATGACAATACGTCTCATCTCATTCTTCAGTAATTGTCTCTTAGTTTTTGGCTAATAAGTCGATTCTGGTCTTGACCGATTTTTTATTTTGTTTCCAAAGCTCAATGATGCTGGTCAGAAGAACGTGACCGCATCTTTAACACAATTTCAGAAAACAAATTTGCTCAAGCATTCCAGCGACTTTACTTAAATAATAAAATCTTATTTGATTAAGAATTGCTTATTTTTATTTACATTAGTCCCGGAATTATTTGGATGTGGTCTTTAACTAATCACTGAAGGAAATAATTGTATGGTATGAGATCCGGCGAAAGGGTAGAAGATTATCGTCGTCATATGTAGCACGGCCAATTCAGTGTTGTGGAAGAACATGAATGAGAAGCACTCTCAAATCTCACATTCCTTATTATAACTACATTCTCAAAATGGGTGAACCTCCTCCACATTGTTACAGAATGTGCAAGCTCTCTGCAATCGTGTTTCATCGATTTGTCTTCTACCTTACAAATGTTTGATATGATGAATCCACAAATGTCAATCCAATCATCTAACTCGTAATAACATATTAGCGCCGATGGTAGCAACTGCATCCGTGATTCCTTAACGAAGCTCTGGTAAATCTTTTGATAAGAGGCACATAAACATAAAGAAAAAAGTCTCAAAGAATGAAGTCAGTGACCTGGAAGGCCATGCAAGAAGAACTAAGTCCTCGTGAGAATATCAATATTAACACATTATTGTCTCCTAGCAAATAACTACACCCCGGTATCGGTCACAAACAAAACTCGTACGTGTTTTGCTATAATTTATATGTGGCTTTGCTACTGCTTTTGCAGAATTCGAAATCCCGAAGAAACACGCTGTATAATGCTAAAAAAAAGTCCCGCTTACTGTTAGAGGGATTACAAGCCAGGGTTTGGGTCCGTTGCAACATTCTTTGCTGACAGAGCCGTACATCCCGGACCTTGGCGGGCTTCGGAAAGCGGCATACACTGTTAGGGCAACAAACTTCCGAGGGCTGGCTGAGAGGATTCTAAACGGAAATGCTAGCCATAATACCCAAACTTATGAGTCGCGGAGAATTTTTCAGAACAGAAATTATCATGGAGCACTAAATCTTTCCCGTATTAGGGCCTATCCAATAATAAAGTAACTTATGAAATGAAACAAGTAGGGCTGGCCAAGTACTGGGACGACAAAGTAATGGGAGAACGTTTATTGATTCAAAAATGTCCCAATGTATTTCGGCGAGGGCGCTTCAAAGGTTTCGCGCTTGGGGCGCTCAAAAACAAACTCGTCTGGACAATTGTTCCAAAATATGTAAAGCAAAAGCAAATTGCAAATGAATCAGCGCTTCAGAATTTTTAACATGCTGCTGTCATATTTCATTTAATAAATATCCCTTGCGGATATTTTATAAATAATTTCCACCTAAACCAAATTACAGGAATATTGATGTTGATAAGCACATTTGGGCATTAAGTTAGATTTCATATGCAACTTTATTTTTTTCACAGAAATAGGGAACTTCCCAGGCACCAAGTTATTCGCTGCTATAAAGGATGGAAGACCATACCGTGAGGGTATGTGTATGTGAACTAAGGCAGCGCAGTAGAAGTTACATAGCTAGAATTCGAAAAAAGTTCTGATACAAGGTATTAAAATATTGACAATGAATGAAAAAAGGTTAATGTTACTGAGGTAGCAAAGACGAATTCCTTATAGAAGTATGGAATACGGGATCTGATTATTTCGTAGAAAAATATAGAATCGAGATTCCTGACAACATTTAAAGAGAACTAAGGATACAACTCACAATGCTTTACAATAAAAGCTCACGGAGTGATAATAAAATCCCGAACCGAAACTAATATAGGTAACACCAGTGGTAATACTCGTATATCGATTATAAAAAAAAAAATATAACTTGCCATGTTTCATATTCATTGATTAGATATGTACATTAAATAGAGACGCGAAATAGCTTATTATGAACGAAGATAGAAATTGATATAATTTACACTAAATTTTACACTTACAAAGGATCCCCACATAGCCTAACCGCTTTAACAATGGAGTCCTTGTATGGCTATGTATGCTGAAATATTTTCGTTTTCGCGGTTTATTTTGAAAGAAACACAACTTCGCACTCTCTTGTTTTGCAAGCATCTATAGTAGCTTCAGATGAGTAACATATTTCAATTTGGTGGAAATCTGTGACATACATGTTCGAGGGATTCCCTTGTTAGAGTTTTTCCCTATTATGATCAAATTGCCATTTTCATGCTTTTATGTCTTAAAAAGTTGTGTTTAAAGTGTAAAAAGTATTAATTTCCACTAGCTATTTGCATATAGAGGGTGTAAAGGAAATTCTCGAAACAAAGGAATAATTTTAGAATCAAAAGTTTAGAAGGAAAGGTGCTAGAGTTAAAAAAGTAGGTCTATCTATAGGAAAATGTCCGTGCCCGATTGAATAAAAGTATTCCCAGCGCCCCAGATCCAAACGCTGGGAAGCTACGAAAACTAACTTTTGAGCTATGAGAGATACAGAAGAAATTCAAATTAGAAAATTGTACGGACTTACCGATGTAATAGAAATCCATTCTTTGGCGTCATACATGAGTTTTTCTCCCCCGTTTACGAGTTTATGCTTTTGTTTTCTTTATGAAAACAGTGTATGTCTACTAAATAAGCGACGCTCTTTAACTTCGTTATTGAAATGTTTTCTCTATCTATCATCGCTCAAAAGTTAGGTTTCGTAATTTCTCAGCGATTACACTAACGGCGCTGGGTATACTTTTAGTCAATCGGGCACGGGCAGTTTTCTATAAATAGACCTGACTCATGACTCTAGCGCCTTTTGTTCTAAAATTATTCGATTCTTTCGGGAATTTCCTTTACACCTTTTATATACGTATTTAATGTGCCTATGAAATCTTTGAATATGAGCAGTAGGTGTTACCTATATTAGTTTCAGTTCGGAATTTTATTATCACTCCGTGAGATTCCCGGATAAGTGCTATCGGCGCATATTACAAATGCTACAAAAAATCTCACGAAATGTAAAGAGTAAAATTTAAATCTTCAAACTTATTAAACAAAATCACTAAAAAAATTAATAAATGATTTTTAAAAAATTCTAGTATTCATAAATTAATGTAGCGAACCGCTATTAACCTGCATAATGAAAATATCTTTATATGAACTTCAAGTAGAGTAAGAATCACTTCAAGAATATAGATCTTTATTTGTATATCTATATTTCTTAAGCTATGGTGAATTTTATATATACATGTATGAGCTACAATGCTTGTATGCGTAAATTCTACAACAATAATAATACTAATGGATGAATTTTACCGAGGTGTTTTTAAATTCTTCTTTAAAAAGTTATTTATCAGGTAAACGAAAAAAAAGGTCGCTTTCACTCTTTAGAAAACGATTTCAAACTCTGCGTGAATGAGCTCGCATTTCATCCAGAGAGAGGTCGGATCAATAAATTCAATAAGTAGAGATTGGGATTGGGCAGTGCCCCTTTGCAACGTAATATGCATCTTCAAAATTAAAAGCTCTCGAAATGGGTAATTTAGAATGGTAAGTAGGGCATTAAATCTCGTTTCAAAATATCTGGCTTTATCGAATTTGAATTAAACTAAACTCACTGTGCTGTACTGAGTACCATTAACACCGCACTCCTTTTCTTCTATTAATAGAAATTACACCTGTAATATCATGGAATATTTAAATTAAAATTACTATTTGCAAAACGAAATCCTCATTTCCATTAGATTTAATCCACCTTTAAGCCTAGTTTACTTTATTTAAATGTAAATGTCATAAAACACCAAAAACGTGTAGATACGTGTTTATTCTTTTACAGGAAGATAAAAGCACATTTCCTACATATTAAAAATTTAGCAAAAGTTGCTACACATCTCGGTTATGCGCAATACCGAAAATTTAAAGAAGCCTATGTCTTTATCAGTGTTTTTTTATTTATTTTTATTCATTTTCCATCCACTGTATATATTTTGTATTCATAGAATTGCCAGTCGGACTCATTATCCTATTTGATAAAATGTGCAAAAAATTATATGAAAAAAATAATAGGACCAATTTCTGATTGGTGACTCCGTTCAATCAGTGACGCCATAATAGAAAAAGTGTAAAAGCAGCTTATATGTAGATAAATGATCAGATCGGATGTAGGTGCCAGCGTGGGCGACCATATGCAGAAATACACGGAGTGAAAGACGACAACTGCCCAATTAGCAGGAGAACTGCAAAGAATCAGTCCATCCAAAGCGACATTGAAATGATGCACATTCGCAAATTCGTTTAAGACCTTCTGACGAAAATGTTGGAAAAAATGAACTATCATAGTAATGACTTAGTGACGAGAGTTTTGAAGCGATCATTGGATACGAAATGGCACACAAAGGATCAGAAGCCAAACTGGATATTAATTTTGAAGATGTTGGCATCGTTTCCTTCCCGATTACTGGATAATGTTATATTTCTCTTTGTCTGTTCTTGTTTGTTTTTTTTACCTTCGTTTTTCGGCTGGTAATCGTCAATCTTTTTCTTCAACGTGCATGTTGCGAATGACCTCTTGGGTCCATCAGACTTCTAACCTATTTAGCATGGTATCATTTGTGGAAACACTGCTTCGGTCCCATCTGATCGAATATGCACTCCACTAAACTATGCAATATAGGGAAACTAAGGCTGCAATGAGTAATAGAATTAGTTATCGCCATTGCTGTGAACTTAACTGTACCATTAAGAATTTCATTTAGGCTATATAGTTCTTTTCTTGTTACATCTTGACGTTAATGTGCGTGAATTTTTTACTTTCTCATAATAGAGAAAATATTGTAATCGTCAAAAAATTCGACCTCGAGACGTTTAAGACTTAAGTCCTAAAAATGCATTTTTGAAATTATGTCTGTGTGTCTGTCCGTAAGTGTGTGAACACGATAACTCAAAAACGTAACTGGAGAAAATATATTATCTAGTCTTTAAACCAAAATTGTAGAACTGTATCAACTTTGAACCCAAACTCTACCCAAACACATACTCTATTTTCTTCTTAAAGATATGACTTTAAATAAAGGTTAACAAATAAAATTTAGTATAGGCCTTAAACATTAGAAAAAAAATTAGATATCAAATTTCAGCCCAATCGCTCAAGAGAAAAAGATACTTTATCTGAATACCTACTTAACATCTTTATATGTGCAAAAGAGGAGAATTCTTTGTGGAAATAGTGGAATCCAACGTCTCCTCTTTTGCACCAAGGCATCCACAGATCGGCAAGGTCAGTCTTGTTTGTATATATTATATAATTACTTTGTTATCTTTATATGTGTTTTGCTTTAAATGAAGCAAATGATGCAAAATAGTAAACAATTACATTTCTCTATTCCTTTTAACAATTAAGACACTGTTAATTTTAATTGTTGGTTAATTAAAATACCAGAAAAGAGGTCTTATCTTGACAACCCGTGGTCCAATTTGAACCATTCTAATTCAATTTGCAAGTTAGCCCATTTGCACAGTTTGAAACCAAGAAAGTCTAGGGGGTGAACATTTGCGATTTTTGCAAAATACAGACGTAAATTGTTTTTGTTTTATAAATATCTTGTGTCAGGGCCGGATATAAGCCGATTGGACCGATTAGACCCAAACGGCCAACGCGATTTTTGACAGAAATTTTAACCTCAATTTCTCAGAATTCGGAGGAAAAAAATATACTAATTCAAAAAAAAAAATCTGCCTATAATCTATGAATATGTAATGTAAACAAATTGCACGCCGTTGGAGAGGCCCTGCGAAGAAAGTTTCAATCTGGCCTCCCATTAACTGGATCCAGCACAGATATTGTCCAATCAGAAGTGCTCTTTTCATTACCGGTATATGAAGGGCACAAAAACTTTGTTACGTGGACGAAAATCTAGCCCTCTAATTGTTTTACTTTCTCTGTTTGTGTATATAACTCCGCTTGTAAGGAGGACTAACTGTATAATAATTTATCCCAAATATAGATTCTTCTTTCTCAAGTCATATCTTGGGATATTTCAAAAAGACAATAGTTAAAGATTGCCTTTAGCCTTATCCTAATTGTTCAGTTTAATTTACTTACAGCATTCTAAACTTAGCAATCAATAGCGCACTCAAAAGTGAAGTAAAGCCCCGGTTTTAACGTTTTTAGTGTTTTTGGTTTTAAAATATATGACGTCACATTCGCTCTAAAACCAAAAACCGAAGCAAAACCCAAACCACGGAATTTCTCGATGTTTCATAAAAGTTCTTCATAAAACTATGGTTTACGCATGCGCCCAGAAATCTAGCCTCATTCTTAAAGCCGCACTTATAACCGCCATTACTTAAAGCCTCTAAGCGATTGTAAGCAGAGTAGTATTCTAAAATTTCATTGAACCCTATGGATAGTCTTCAATTGATAAAAAACAGAACTCTTGTCAACAATTATTTTTTTATTCACTGCTGATAAATGATTTGCAATCCGATTAAAATCACCCGATTGAAACCCCAACTAAAAACTGTGCAATATATACCCGAAAACCAAAGAGTTTTAACCTGAAAACGGGTTTGAAAACCTGTAATTATTGAATGCAGCTATTTGTTGTTGTAAGAAAATTCAATCATAAAAATGGCAGCTCATTATTAAATAGCGGAAGAATGGAGCTACTTATTGATTTTACAATGTCCGTTCGTCCGTCCGTTTGTTCCCTTCATGATTTCCGCATTGTTTAAGGTAGAAGATTGAAATTTGAAATGTAGCTTACGAAACTTCTTTCTTCCACTACTCAGCAATAAGCACGAATCCATTTCACATGAAAGCAATGGAAGAAGCAGCAGACGACAATTAAATGGATTCTCAAGTTTCTAAACATTTTTAGTTTTTAAAAATAGATTATTACAATTAGCTAATTGCCTTCCAGTACAAATGTCTATAGTAATTAATAACCATTTCCTTAATTTATTATTTAATTTTATTAATTAATTCGGTAATCTTCGTAAACTTGCTGGGGGTGGCGTCATATGAAACAAGAGCAAGGCTGTCGAGTGATACGATGCGTTGGTGAGGGGTATGTATCGTGGTGCTTTAGAATTTGTAACAAAAATAGTATTCATGGATGCTTACCACATCTTATAAGCTATTTCGAGACGAATAATTGTATAGCAAGGTCAAACTTTTTTGCTTAATAACAGAGCTCTAACTGCAATTCTTCGGGGAAAGTCTTTAAAGATTTTATCTCCCCTCTTACCGGCATACTTTTTGAAATTTTCACTACCGCCGCTATTCAACGCCATCGCTTTCAAGGTATGCTTGCGCGCAAACAAAGAGTTCTCTCGTACACTTTCGTGCATTTCCATTGTAAATTCAATATACCTGGATTCATTAAGTGTTTGCAGTGGACAAAGTGTTACGCGTTGCATCATGGGAGCCTTTTTGCAACGCTTCAACCGCCTATATTTACAGAAAAGAACTTTTACCCCCTCCTTATTTTCTCCCTCTCTCTCTACCGCTTTTATTTTCTGGAATTTCCAACCTTTATTTCCTTTTATCTTGTTTCAGTTAACTACTCCCCTACTTTTTCGATCATCCCTTACGCTTATATTTTTAAATAAGGCGAAGTGTAGATAAGGTGATTTTGCCGCCATGATGATTTAACTTATTATGAGAGTGATATGTATACACTGCGCAAGCGGGATTAAAATATTGCCAGCGTCACATTGTTTATAAAAAATCTGTTGTGGGCACCACGGGATTCCCCTGTACGAAGCTTTACTGAATGCTTTTATGGGAATGTTTCTCATTATTATTCTTGAGACACGTATTTCTGACTCTATGTTGCCTAAACACTTCAATTGTTGAAACAAATTTTTACAGCAGTTTTTATTCTTCAAATATAGTACTTCAAATGTAGCATTTCAAATAGAATTCTTCAAACTCTAACGTCAAACAATCAATCTCTGACGTCACAAACTGCTCCACGCAAACAAAATCCATAGACATGAAAGGAAATCTATTGTGGACACCACAAAATCACATGTTTGTCCCAGCCGATTGCAATCAAAGGGGAGGTGCAAAACTAGTTGTTACAACAGTCTTAAATACAAAATTTCAACATTCTATGGCTAATCGTTTTTGAGGAATGCTGGATACACACACAAGCACACGTATTCGTACATAAAAACGTCAAGCCGAAACACGTCAAAATGGATTCAGGTGTGACGTTTCACGTTTTTATTGAAGGAAATTTGAATATTAATTGATTCATGGTGGGAATAGATTCATTTGTTGTCTTTTAAAGTAGAATTCATTATGATATATTTAATATAGTGATGATGTTGTTGTAAGAATTTGTGTAAGGGAATAGTTTATAATAGAGTTACTAAGTGATTACAGAATTGAATAAATAATGCGTTTACAATGCGTTTTCATCCAGAGGGGATGTCAGTGGAAATAGAATTTTTGATTATTGCGAATTATAGTGAGTTAGAATAATAGTGGTCTATGACATGAATAATAATGTAAAGTATCTTAATGAATAATGAATATGGTCTTTCATGCATTCAAGAGAAGTTGTGGTTTTATTAGGTAAATTTGCAATTTTGGGAATTTTTACTTTCAATTTCATTTTTTTTGTGGATGAAAGTGAGGCCGGATGCTGGGAGATGATAAAAGGGAGACGAACTAAAGGGGGGTGTGAGACAGTTTTCCCTGAGTCCCTATGATGCCGGTGGGACACGACGCTCCCACTGGATAGTAGGACTCGCAATGGTTGGAGTTATGTTAAGGAAGGGAACCTCCTGGAACTGATTCAATGGTGTATGAAAACTCTCATACTACTAAAATCGACACATCATGGAACAGAACCTTCTAATTTACATTCTCATCAACTAAGGGAAGTCCACCATCACTCGATTATGACACTGTGAGACAAATATCCCTGAGCTCCCATGTCAACGCATGGCGGAGCTCATCTTATTGTTTGAATTTTGTTTGGGGAGGAAAACTTCAAATCTGATTCTTTCGATGATTGTATGCTTCAATTAGTTGGAGATCAGAAACCGTCAAGCGACCCTTCTCCTTACATTTTTCTACAAATCAAGAGGGGATGTCCCACCAAGAATAAATACTGGTTATAGCTGTGTGAAGGGCGGTGCCCTGTGAACCTTTCTCAGGCCGAATCTATCTATGTAAACTGTAAATTCTAAATTCAAATTAAGCAGGCACCTCATGTAAATCTAACTAACCTTTGTTAGATTCGTTATATTACTTTTCTGGCGTTTCCTTTATTTTGAAGTATTGGATGAGTGATGAAAAATAAGATGAATCCCAATTGAGAGGTGAAAAAATGCAAATCTTCCGTTACTGTGAATGAGATGGCGAGATGATCAAACCATGAAGATAAAATGCAGATATACTACGACATGGAAATTAATGGCAATGTTTTATGTGAGACAACAAAACCAACCAGGGAGGAGATTTCTTCAGAGATCCGCATCAATGGAGGGGGCAGCTGAGAATCTGCAAGCCATGCATAAGTTTTGGAGATTGTGCAGGTATCTGTCGAACTTGCCTTAGACTGTTTGAGAGGTAAGAGACTCATAAGATAATAGATCCAGATTCCTGTATTAAAGCAAAGCGAATAATCTTCAGATCGGAAAAGTGTGTGCTGAAAAAGATGAAATATTGGTGTTGTGATCTATATTGTGTGTGTGCCCCTGGATATATATATATATTAAAATGATATGGTGTAGTGATACAGATATGGACATAATTAATAATTTCTGCTTAGTGGACACAAACTGTAAGTGAATACATTTGTTAGAGCCTGTAATTTTATTTTGAGATAGAGATAAGTGAAAATTAATGATAAGATTGTGAGATCCCTTTTATAGATTGATCACATGAGCAAAGGTTTGAATTTAGGATAAGAGAATAATATTGTTTGCATTCAAGTTAGAATTGAATAGCTTTCTAGTGTTTAACTTAAATTTAATCAGCAGCTGCATTTAGATTCATTTAATCATTCATTAGCATAGTGATATAGTCTTAGAATTTAAGTTTAGTAGTTAAGTTTATTTGCATTTACCCACTCCTTTCAACTTGATTTTATTTTCTTGAATAAAGATTATTTTATTTGATTTCAACACTTTGCCTTATTATTTCAATTGAAGTAATTCACTCTCGAGTTTACCTTTATAATTTTAAATTAACGAACCCAACACTCTGGCCATTGATTATATTGGAGATTTTAGTGGGAGGTGTTACAATGGCTTCCCAACGTGGGGCATTGCGGCCTACTTAATATTGTCAATGGTAAGAGTTGTTACACAGGTATGGTCAAAATGAATATTTCCGTTAAAATATGAAAACCGAAATTTTTCGCGATTACAATACTTCCTTTACTTCGTACAAGGAAGTAAAAACATTCGTTTTCGTTTCTATAATAAAGATTTCGCTGATAATGAAATATTTTTACGTTTATAGAGATTAATATCACATTTATAAGGATTAATACCCGTTTAACGCATGGAACTGTTTTATTTTGGGTGCAAGACTATGCAAAAGGGTATGTAACACATTTCTTCTCCACTGCAAGCTCTTATGAATCCAGGTATCGATAAGTGTACTCATAATAGCTCCTTTTGGAAATATCCTCTTCAATTGTGTTGGAGTTAAGTCCGTTAGGAATGGAATTAGTTTGGTGAGGTTACAATAGAACAAACCATATTCTTTCAAGATAATTTAAACAAAGTCGGTAAATTTAAAAAACTTTTATTTATTTTATCTTATAACCTAACTCCAACCGTTACCTAAATTAACATTTCAAAATGTAAGCAAATATAGTAAGTCTTCACACATGGATGGTTAGAATGTGTATATTATCTTAAATACAAAAGATTCATATATGTCATTTATTTGAAAAAATTATAACATCAAGTTATGACTTATGGATCGTTAAATGATTATATAATAATATAGTACACACTAAAAAAGTGACAAAGTTGTAAGCATCTATTTTATTAATTCATCTTATAAAATCTTACCAAATTACGTTTTCGTACGATTTTGAATACTTGTATTGATAACTTTGCAGCATCAAGATGATTTCTCTTCTATCTTATACAGATGAAAAATTTGTGCTTTAATAATAAATAAATCGTGTTAACTCGAAAAGGCTGATACTGAAGTAAAGGTCAGGTACTCGCACTGTTGTATAACGACATATCGTGCTTGATACCATTTATTGCGCTTTATAAATTTTAACTACGGAAATTTTACTGATATTGCAATAATTTGAAAATTTCCAAGACATTTAAGTCAATGACTCAAATTCAATTAAATTTTTGGTGTTAGATATAAAATCAGGAACTAACAAACTTCTGATTGACAATTCTAAATCACTAAACGATTTTTATAAAGTCAATTGCAGTTAACTTTCTGTTAGTTTATTGTGACTTTAAGCGAAATATTTCGTCTTTAACTCAAATAAAATTGACCCCTTTGAGATATTGTAATATATGAATCGCATATTTGCAATGAGCGTGAACTTCTTCATCAGATTTTATATATTTCTATAAGAAAACGGGATCGTCACCAAGAGATTTCAGAAACACAGAGAGTTCAATATTCATATTCTAAAGAGATAAAAACAAACTAATGGACTATACTTTAATTCTTAAGCTAATAGAAAATTCGCGAATATGCTTAAAAGGAATATTACTATCTAGTATTGAAATTCGTAATTATTACTAGAAGCATCCTTAATGTATAAAAGACAACTTATTTACGTTAATTTCAGTCATTATTAAGCATCTGCCGTTGAGGTTAGTATCTAAAAGCGAAAGTTTAACTTAGAATGTGCCCTGCTTATTTTGTGACGGGCTTAAATTGTTAGGATAAGTGTAGTTGGTTTAACTTTCGGGAGCGTGAAACCAAGAGAAGGTTATCCTCTTCAAAAGCAGCAGTTTAATAAACAAAATTTGCGGAGATTTCCACGCAGGCTTAGTATACAGCCTTTACATTGATTTCCTCTCTGAGCAGTTAGGCGTTTAGAAAATGTTTCCCGTGCTTGTCTCCAAATTCAAATACGACCATCTCTAGATATAAAGCGGTCTCTTTGAACTAATTAAATTTTGCTATAGCTCTCACATGCAGAAATAGTTAAAGATTTCATAAATTAATTTGATTCGTTGTGCTTCGTTTATATTTGAAAGATTTCAAAGTTCATATAAATTAAATGAGAATCATAGGATACTTTTTTAGAACACCTTACATTCGAGTAATAATTTTTTTTATCGAATTGTGAAATTAATAGAATGATAATATCCGTAATGCTAGTCTCAGTAAATAAGTCTAAACGGGCTCATGAATCTCTAAAACTTAATAATGACATTTAATAGCAATATTTTCCATAAAGGGGAGACCACGGATAGTTAATACATTGTTCAGTTTTTAATTTATATAATTTTTTGTTATACTTTAGAAATTTCAAAACAGTTTAAAATAACAGCATATTGTTTTGCTTTTAAATGGCCATTTTTTTTCATTTATGATACCTATTATTTATAAAAGAAATTCTTATTCTACTATGTGAAGATGTCGCAATGTGCCCCATATGTTGAGGTAACTTGATACTGTAATATCTTAGTAGAAACTGTTTCATTTTAGAAAAAAACGATTGATTTATTATCTGTTGGAATACAGTGATCATGTGCCCATCTATTACACTCTGTACATGGAACGCATTGTTCTCCAGGTTTTGACTTTTTGTATGGCCTCAAAGAGTGTGTAAATTTGCCCCATGCTTCCTGTGTAAACTTGCCCTATCGCCGTATTTGGGTTACAACTAAGCCTCTAAGCTCTATTTTTAAGTTAACAATCAACTCAACAGCTTAAAATATCCGCAAAAGAACGGTCTAACAGGATAACCAATAATGAGTTACGATTACCTAATTGTACAAATTCTATAACTGCCAATACATTAGTGGGAAAATTTGCGTATCAGAAGAAAAATTAGAAAAAAGTTGTCTATTTCACTGTTCTCACACGCGACTGACTCCAAACTGTTGTGAGGGTATATGGCGGTGGTATCGTTTCTCCTGACTCAAAGGCGGTAGGCTCCGACCAACGGTAAGTGAACTATAGCAAATGTGTAAATCTACCCCTGTACCAAATCTGCCCCTGTCTCCCTTACTTTTCCCTAAATATTATGTTCAGCACAGCTAATCGCTTTCACTATCATTGATTTCATGTGCATACAGTATATCAGTCTATCTCATAAGAAATATCTCAACTTGTTCCAGTTGACGCTATTACGGTTTTATTCCTTTGTATATAAATACGCCGCCGGGTCGAAAAAAAGAAAAGTAGCTAAATTTACTCAAGTTTTCACTCTCTATTAGGCTAATACTCTGAAGAAATTCTCTACGTTTACTTACGAGGGGCATTCAAATTTGACCTGGGGCGAGTTTTTAGTCGCGGTTTAGTAAGCATCGCTCATACGTCAAAATTGCGTAATGTCAAAGCCTTCCAATGGTAACTGCTCTGCTCTTACGCAATTTTGACGATGAGCGATGCTTACTAAACCGCAATCTCAAGTCCAAAAACTAAACCCTGGACTTTATTTTTTGTAAATTTCATTGTTGTAAAAAACTAAGCTTTCATTGTTGGGATGGCAACTACCCCTGTCATGAAAATGCAGCACCAGTCATCCGGTTGCCAAGAAAACTGTTTATTTTTTAAGCAAAATAGCGGACAGCGATGAGTCAATGAAAGTGGAAAAACGAATAATCATCAAGTTTCTCCACAATGAAGGTGTAAAAAAGCATCTGAAATTCATCAGAGACTTCAAAGAGAGTTCACCGAGTCATGTTTGTCTCGATCATCCGTCTTTGGTTGATGCAAGGCGAGAATCCATCGGCAATGAACCTCATAAGGCAAAGCCAGCAACTGCTGTCAGTGATGGCATCAGCACATGAACAAATGAGCTGATAAGGGACAACAGGCGAATTCATGTCCGAAAACTGGCTTCATTACTAAACATCATCCAAGATAAGCTAAAATTCAACAAGATCTGTACCAGATGGTTCCCTAAGCAACTCTCCGAGGATCACAAAACCACCCGGTGGAAATCTGTTCCATGCTGCTGCAGCGATAAGACAGGGAAGGTGACAGCTCCCTAAGGCGTGTCGTGACCACCGACGAGACATGGATTCATCACCATACTCCTAAAAACAAGTGTGCGAGCATGGAGTGGCGACACACTGATTCACCACGACCCAAAAATTTCAAGATGACACCATCGGCAACGAAAGTGATGGCGACTGTGTTCAGGAGCATTAAGTGCATCATTCATGTCGATATTCTGGAAGAACGTCGGACCATAAATGCACCCTACTACTGTGACATTTTGAGGAAGTCCCTGAAGCCGGCACTAAGGAAAAAGCGACCAGGACTCCTTACCTGTGGTGTTTGTTTTCTGCAAGACAATGCCAGATATGCTATGGACACAATGACGGAACTCAAATACGGATATTGGCACATGTTCCATACAACATGGATCTCTCCCCTTGCGACTATCACCTTTTAGGACCATTGAAAGAGTTATTGGGAGGTCAGAGGTTCGGCTCTAATAAGGAAGTGAAAAAGGCTATCATGACGTGGTTTCGATATCACCCTGAAGATTTCTACAGAACCGGTATCCAGATGCTCCCAGAACTCGGGAAAATGTAGCAAGGAGTTCTTTAAGAAATAACTGTGTGTGTAGATATATATATATGTGGGTGTTCAAATTTAACGCCCTTCGAACAAGGCGAATCGAGTCTGGAACAGCCACATGGAAATTTAGCTGGCACTGATTAAACATAACAATAAGCTCTCTTGTCTATTGTGGTGCAATTAAAAAAAGAGCACACACTCAGTTTGAAGCGTTTCATTGGTGATAATTCAAAAAATTTATGCATGCGTATTGTTAAGTAAACCATGATGTATCAAACGTGCCCCTATTTCTGAAATATATCATATGTTTTAGAGGCATAAGAGTTTATATCTATTCCGCAGCATCCGAGTCTGGTTTGATGGCTTCCCGTAAAGTTTAAGCGAAAAAAATAAGAAGACAGTTTGTTGTTATTAAATTCTTAACAGACAATATAGTTGGTATTTTAATTATTTAGAGTTCAATAACTCAGAAGATAAACATAACACAATAACCATAAAAATGAGGCTAAGGGAAACTTGCCTCAATTAACTGGTACAATATAAAATTTCCTGGCGAGGTACTTCAGATGAAATGTCGATTTTAGAAGTGCTCACGTTATTTGCTTCAAATGTTCGTAGCCAGAGAAGTGCTTTTTTATAGACAGTGATGAAGTACGTTGGTGCTCTTCAAAGTTTCATGGTGAGTGACTGTCAACAAAGAAATCACGAATGTCTGAACTCCAACGGAATGACACTGAGTGGCACCTACGACCCCTCACACAGCCCACTCAAATTTCCTCATGAAACACATAAGACAAACTCGGAGTCAAGCAAGAACAATATAAATGTCATAAACTAGAGAGGAAAACCAAATTTTAAAAAGCTAGAGATATTAACCTGTAAACTGAAGATAAAAAAGCAGAGAAGATGTTATTTTCTAACTCATCTTCAATGACATAAAGAATGACAAAAAAGTTTTAAAGAAGAAGGAAAACTTTAAAAATATTAGATAAAACATTCTGATGCGGGGGAATTAAACTAATTTTGAATTATGGAAACATTTTACCGAAGTTCATTTACTGTAAAAGAAAGGTATGAATTGACACCGTGAAATTCGATATTTTTTATAACGTTAACTTTTGTTAATTCAAGTATTCTCTTCGATTTCGGCCATCTAGAGACCACGTTAATTAACACTGTGTTGATGGAAATATGAAAGAGGGCATTCGTTATATACCTGATTTAGGTTTGAAACTGGAATTGTTGGTTCCAGAGTATGGATGAAAATGATGAAAGGATGATAATGAAAAGGGACAAACACAAATATATATGCCCTCGGCAGAATTCGAACCCGCGGCTTGCTGATGTCCAGAGCGAGCAAGACCTGCGCCTTAACGCTCTCGGCCACCGAGCCGGTTAATTCATGTCATCTATTACAGCTATAATATATTTTTCTATTGTAGAGCCATACAGAATTCAAATATTTGTTTTTGTGTGATCGATGTATCTATTTCTATCTATTTTTCCTCATGGTATTTCCACTTGTTCAATGTACAGATCTATAATCACGGGTTATTTTATATTAATTCAAGGGAATATGGATTCGTCTTCTGAGAAAATCTTTTATTGGACACTGATAATAATTTTAGACTGTTTAAGATAATTTACTAACATTTATCATTCTGTTTTGGTTTAGTTTAGATTTCATGTTTACTTTTGAACTTTGTAACTCCTTTTGGAATGCTTTAAAATATTAAAATATATTGAAAAAAGATATTCTCAAACCCGTATGGTACGAACTATTTTCTCGTAATTTGCAGAATTTTTACTATCAAGAAATACATGCACTACGTCTCTAAATGATTTCCATGCTTCTAAATCAACTTTCGTCAACTTACTTGCAAAAACTTCAACCTTTAAATTTTTTCTTACTTGAGGCTCAACAAAGGTCCCTCTGTTAGTCTTGCTTCGCTTATGTTGAGAAACTCTTTTTTTAAATACCTAAAGCTATCATCCCAGTGCTTTCACAAATTCTTCATTAATTCTAATTTAAGGTTTAGTGAGGGTAACAAAACTTTTTTGAGATCAACTAAAGGAGAGTATTTGACATTTTCCTTTCCCGGAACAAAGCCTTTTCTAATTGGCCAACACTTTTTTATTGTAATAGTCTTTGGTGGCCCAACTGTCCCATAACCAAAGAAAACATTAAGCTCTAACACCGAATCTTTTTTTGCCTTCTAGCTTTAAATGTGACGCATGGACAAAAATTTATTCACAAATTCTGAATTTACAAGTGACACTTAGTAAAGTGTATTAAGTTTTATAGTAGATCTAAAAATGCTGTAAACTTGCGTAAAAATAACAATAAGTATCTTCACACAATTGACTCAAGAATCTCAGTCAAATAATATACACAAAAAAGTACCTATCGTAAGAAAATTAAAGACCTGTCATATGAATAACAAAGATTAATAACTATGGAATATCTATTAGTCATAAGTGTGTGTTTTGGTTTGTAACAAACAACAGCGCCAAGCTGTATTTAACCATTTCTCATATTAGGATCATATAATCTTCTCTTCTATATATATAAAGAAGGATGTTTTAATTTTTGTTTGTGGGTTTGTGGGTTTGTTTGTTTGTTTTTTATACAAATCTACAGTTTTATTCCGATCTTGATAAAATTTCGCATACATGACCTTCAAAGCATGAGGAAGGTCACTGTCTACCTCATATTTCGAAAAAATAATAATTATTGATAAAAAAATCGATATTCATGATTATGGCAGGGCATATTAATGAGAAATATCTCATGACCAACTATGCAAGACAAAGTTTTTGCAACAATAAATATCAACAATGGTATTGTCATGAATAATTAAAGAAGCAATTCAAAGAGTATGCGCAGTGGATTGAACATTCAATGACATAAGGCAAAATTGTAAATGAAATATATTTATTACGGTCAAATAATAAATTGAGTAACTAAGATAAATCTTAAATCTAAAAATTACAAGATAAAGCACTTCTTAGGCGTAACCTTCACACCATACATTAACCTTCTAGGCAATGACAATAAAGGACTTAAAAATGTACACACTAACGTAAACACTACACACTACCCAATTCGTGGGTCACGAAGCAACAGAGTAAGAAGCCGTCTTAGCCACCAAACAAATAAACGACGGGCGGAATGCCGCAGTCGAGAAAAACACCACACTTTGCTGCGGAGACACCAATAAACGACTACACGCACATACTAGCGTTGTCGCCACTCTTACATGCAACGATGAAAGAAACACTATTGGGCCACAGCAACTTTCGAGCTCTCAAAATCTGAGACGTACACTTGGCTCGAAAAATGCTGCCCGAGCACAAACATGTCACAATTATAGTGTAGACTTAGTCAGGGTAGAATGTCACAGGTCGGTAGGGCTTAGGGCTACTCTCCAGGTTGAGAACGGACCGCAACCGAGGAGGCGTCCTACAAGTAAATTAGAAATACGGTTAGCGTGAAATGAAAACGAGGGAAAGAAGGTAGGTTCTCCTGATACAATTCGTCGCAAGCCGGTTCGGCGGGACTTGAGATTAGAACGGGAGAGTTTAATAATTAGAACAGGATTTCTCTAGCGTAACCTCCTCACTATCACAAAACCCATGTCGTGTCTAACGTAAGTCGACAACCCACATGGCCACAAGCCTTGAACAAACGAAGTATAACGCAGCTCGTAATACTGGAGCTCGGGAAAAGTCACTAGAGTCTGTTGGGCGCACACGCCTAATTGAAAATTAGCACTCACCAGATAATTGATGCCAGTTCTAATTATCCAATGCGGGAGCTCAGGAATTTGCTCGGCTCGGGTCGAAGGAAGAACGTCGGAGTTCGTTCTGCCACGTCGGCACGTTGAGGACTTCGTCGTAGCGGGGCTCTCGTTGCTCTCCACGCTCGCCGGTACGCAGGGCTCGTCGTTCGGGTGAGATCCCGTGGATGCTACCTTCGCTTGGTCGCATTCCTTCCTCTCACTCGGAAACGCCAACACGCTGCCGTCCCTCGATATCGCGTTGACCGGGCTCCTCAACTCCTTTTTCCGTCCGTTCACTCCGACTCCTCTAAGGCAAACTCCCCGATCTTGGTTCTCCACGTCCTCCACTCCAAATTCCCGCTCTCGCCTCCCATTGGTCCCTTGGCGTTGACGTTGTTGACGACCAGTTCTACGTCGCCTCTCTTTCCAACCCGACGCATAGAAAATGCGAGTGGGAAAGAGGTCGATTCCGTCACTGGAATTCTTAATGGCGTCTGAATTCCGTGACAGGTAAAAACACGCAATTCACAAACACTCTGCACGGACCAACAATATATATCTCATGACCAACAATGAAAGTCAAAGTTTGTGCAACAATAGGCCCGTCGTCTTCGCATCAACAATGGTATTAATGCGCAATTCACCAATAACAATGAGCACAAAATTATTCAATGCTGGCGGGCCACAACACGGTTTACTCAATGCTGACGGGCCACTTGCCTGGAGCTTGTACTGAAGTTCTCAATATCGTGTAGAATGTGCTCATCCAGCTCTTGTGCACGAAGTTACCGTGGCCGCTCGGGTTGATCGTCTCGACTATGAAAAGATCCATGCTCACACAAACGCTGATGAATGGATGCAAATGTTTGTGCGTTGGTTGATGCTCTCTATCAGGATACATAACTCCATAATCCGTAGTAAATCCGTGGGACCTCTCGACGTTGCCATCTGCTTGACCGTAGACTAAAACCATCTCGGCTTGTTCTTGGAAGCAATAACGGGCCATTGTGCTTCAACGTCCCTGAAAACACACAATCTGCAACACATAAAAGCATACTGTGAATGTTGTTGTGAGAGAATGATGTCGTTCATCAGTGCCACCTACTTGGGCAAATATGTATTTCCGGACATATGTTGATATGTAATTTTTTTGTTCACTTTTCTGTGAGGAATCATCTCCGGAAGCATGTTCTCTTACATTTTATTCACCCTGTATACATAAATTCGTAAGTTTCTACGTCAAAAAATTTCAGAATGCTAATGAGCTGAAATTCCTCAGCTAATCACAGGTTATTTCATTCTATATATTGCAAATAACGCGCTGTAAAGAAAAGTATTATTTAATAATACAAGATGAGACAATCAATAAACGAGACTGGAGCAATTTAACAAATACAAGTCATATTTCTGGCAAAACTGTTTAATATTTTTCAAAACCTTCTGAGGCTACATACTTACTGCATCGTTCATACAAGTTTTGGAAACATGCTTTAAAATCCTCTGTCTTAACCCTTCCAAGTTCGGCTGATGTCCTCTATATTCTGAAATCTGTGTCCTTTGATACTTGTTTTTACCTTTGGGAAGAGGAAAAATTCTGGTGGAGACAAATTTGGGGAATGGGGAGGATCATATAACTCTACAATTCCGTTACTGACATAGAAGTCCTTGACAAGCACTGTTTTGGGCGGTCTGGCATTATCTTGCAGTAAGCACCAACTCCCATTTGCAAGAAATTGTGGTCGTACTCTATGGATTCTGTTAATCAGATGCTGCAAAATCTTTCCGTAGTACTCCTTCTTGACTGTTTGTCCAGGTGGAACAAGCACCTTATGGATAATGCCAGTACTGTCAAAGAAAGTGATGAGCATTACTTTTGTTCTTGATATTTCAAACGGAATTTGTTTTCGCGGGGAAGTTGGGGACCGTCATTCCATTCTCTGTCGTTTTGTTTCTGGGATATATTGACAGCACCAGGTTTTGACCCCTGTCACAATTGAAGCCAGAAAATCCGGGTTGGGATATGCGGCTGCAATGAATTCCGTGCAAGCATCCGTTTCCTTTTTGCTCATCTGTTAAGAAATATGGCACAAACCGAACACACAGTTTCCTTGCCCAAATTTTCTGTCAATACTAGGCGAATTGTTTCTCGATTAATGTTTAAGACCTCTTCCATCATTTTCAGGTTCCTCGCCGATCACTTAACAAAAGTTCTCTCGTCTTCTCGATTGTTTCCTGTGTTCGAAAAGTTTTCTGATGTCCCGTCGTCTTTCAGCTCTTCCCGGCCATAACGAAGTCTAATGAACCATTCCAAAACACGTACACGAGATAGTGCATCATTACCATACACTTGCTTTATCGGCTTGTAAGTTTCTGTAGCGGTTTTTTCAAGTTTAAAACAAGTTTAATGTTTATCCTTTGTTCTATCTTTAATATTGGAATGTCAACTAATGACTGCGAGCGGTTGAAGCACGAGAATATATAGGCGCGCGCAACTTTGTTGTTGCCACTTGTCCACACGGCAAGAAGGATAGATTTATATCGAAAACGCGATCGTCGTGATCGCACATGCTTGAACACGTTCAAAATAGCGTCAGTCTCGTTAATTAATTGTCGAACCTTGGAAATTAATAATATGATCCAATGTTCATCAGAATAATAATAATAATTTTAATACGGTTATTGAATGCTAATTTTATTAAATGGTAACTCTTTACAGAGGATATCACGAGTGAGGATCCTTTATGATCCATGGCTTGTTTAAATCCTCAAAAGAAGAAAAATAAGTAATTTCTTTGCATGTCTATTCTCTTTCCTCAATAATAATCATGTTAATTTCGTTATTCTGTTTTCATTTTATTTTCAAATTATGTTTCCTTTTAAAATTTCATCGTACAGAAGCCAATTTCACTTGAATCCCCTCACCTTTAACTCTCATCCGTTCCTTCAAACTGCCTTTCAAGTGTCAGATATAAATACTTTTAAATGTCACGGCAAAGAAAGCAAGCTTCTTTATTAATTCAGCATCCTTCCCAGTGAATTCAAACGAAATTGAAGAGTTTAAATTCTTGCATTCCTTCGTGTTATTTTATTACATATTACTTTATTCATTAAAAGGTCTGAACTTTTCTCAGGAGGAAAATGTCATTGTCTTTGAGGAATCAATTTCATAGCATTACATATTAGCTATGATTTGCTTTAAATAACTCATCTTATCTCCCCTAAAACTATGCTGTAGAATTAATAGAACTTTAAATAAAAAAGAATAATTTACAATTTGTACCAATATTCTGCAACCTGATCTATATAAAACAAACACACTTAGGATTTCTTGTCTAAGTCTACTTCTTCTCAAATATCCTATTTTACAGCACAGTTTTTAACGCATGATAACAACGTAGCACGTTCGTTAACCTTTCTTTAATGTCTGGTATAAAAGAAATGGACTCAGTTAAATGTCGTAAAGATGGATTAAACGGCTTAAACCCACTGTGAAAGGCTTAAAACTTCGTTAAGTAAACAGGTTTGCTGCATTTTCGTAGAGATTCTGCTCACCATTCGTTGTACTGAATTCCATGAATCATTAAATTCGATTAAAAATGACGAACACAACTTCGTTTCAATAAATAAACAAAGGGTGCTGGATAATAAAATTTGTAGCTAGAAAATAAATATTTAAGATCCGAAGAGTGAACATTCATCATTTATACTACTTTCCAATTATAAGCGCAAATATATAAGAGTAAACGAAAAACAGATTATGAAGAGCAACTTTGTCTACCCTGTATATTAAAGCATTTTATCTAACATTGTAATATGGTTTCTTTTATACCTGCATTTCTTATCAATTCGTTTCAAAAATCATAAATTTACTTTTGCTATAACTTTTTTCAATACTCGGTCGATAAAACCACTTTTAAAAATCTATTGTGGATAAGAAAATTATAATAGAGGAATGTGCAAGACTCCACGTTTTTTGCATTACAGCCATCAACATTATGCTAGATTTTCGGTTAGTGAATGAATGCATAAATATGTACATTGAGTGGCCAGTTTATTAGGAACACCCCCCCCCCCCCATTACTGTGTTGCGCACCCCAACAGCTATAATAGCACGAATTCGCCGTGGCATGGATTCAATTAGCCGCTGGAAATACTGTTCCGTGATGTTTGTCCATGTGGATGCAACAGCTGCTCCCCGTTGATGCTAATAGGATGATGGTGGATCCATGCCTCGAATAACCCGTTCCGGCTCATCCCAAAGATATTCGATTGGGTTCAAATCCGGGGACTCTGGTGTCCGAGAGAAGTAAGTTGGATGCATTTTCGTACTCCTGGAACCATTCCAAGACGATTCGAGTCTTGTGACACGGAGCATTGTCCTGTTGGAAGTATCCTTCCGATGCGGGAAACACAGTAGCCATGAAGGGATGAACTACGTAGGTCGGCAAAAATGTTCAGGTAGTCCTGACCATTAAGGCGTTAAAGATCTTTCTATTGAAAAATGGAAGGAAAAATTCTGCGACCTGGGATCGAACCAGGAACCTCGGCTGTCATGACCGACGCCTCTACCGTTGTTCTACAGGTTTCAGCGGACAAGAGTATGTCAGGATAAATTTCCCAGACCATTACAGAGCCTCCACCAGCCTGAACAGTGGAAACCAGACAGGAAGGGCCCATCGCTTCGTGCTGTTGTCTCCAAATTCTGTGTCGGCCATCTGCATGGTGCAATAGGAAACGGGATTCATCCGACCAACAGACCTTCTTCCAATCGTTGACGGTCCAGTGTTGGTGATCACGGGCAAATTGGAGACGTTTTTTGCGGCTTTGGGTGGAGATCAAAGGTACCCGGACTGGCAGTCGGCTATTGTAGCCCATCCTTGCCAATATACGGCGTGTAGTGCGTTCAGAGATGTTATTCTGCGGTCCATGTGGTACTCCACGGTTACTTGACGAGTCGTGACGTTTCTATTCGCACGAACAAGCATTTCCATCCTACGCTCACCCCTTGGATCGACGAGTTGTTTGCCACCCCACGCTTGTCTCTGGCTGGTTGTTTTTTGGTTGTTGAACCAGTTCTCGTAAACCCTTGAAATGATTGTTCGGGAAAAGTCTAGAAGACGTGCGGTTTCGGAAATACGCAGTCCACCTCGCCGGGCACCAAATATCATCCCGTGCTTGAATTCGCTCAGATCCTTTGTTTTCCTCATGATGATGATCAAACCATTTGCAGTTGACAGGTGTGTTCTCGCTTTATAGTGGTACCGACTGTCATGTGACCAACTGATACGTAGTAATTGTTATGCCAAGAGATTTTCATAGTCATGGGTGTTCCTAATAAACTGGCCACTCGGTGTAAATTGTTTCAAATAATAGGCAAACACTTTCTCAGTTGTCTACACAATATAACAAATTTAATTGACGTGTTGTGAACATATTATATGGTTTTTGTGAAATAGTGAATTCTTAATGCGGCTTTGCATTACTGAATAGTAAATCAGTCTTAGTCGAAACAATTTACTGAAAACCATAGTTTTAATAGTGTGTATTCCCACCTTGCTTGTAAATAACTTCAAACAATGAATTGGAAAGGAGTTCTACAAGTTAATTACCTCATTTTGTGCGATTTCTTTCGAACATTTGCTTAGCTGTTTTCAATTCTCCAACATTAGAATACTGTTTTCCATTCATATACACTTTTCATGAAAGGCTTCTCAATAAGTTTTCAATAATATTTAAGTCCGGAGACTTTTCTTCTTCAGTAAAAGCTTCGCGGACTTTGCAGAGTGAATACTAGCATTATCATGCTAAATATCCAGTCATTGTCACTAAGTTTCCTTCATTTACACAAAATATTTCCTTCACTTTGGCTTTTTTGAGACAATTTCTTCTTCTTTCCGCATATGTGCCAGTAGATCTGGAATCCATACGAGCCATTTAGATTAAATTTCTTTTCATCGCAGAAGATGACTTTTGTCCATTTTTTGTTCCAACCCATGTAATCCTCAGCTTAAATCTGGCAGTTTTGTGATTGGAAGTGAGGACAGGTTTATGTCTGATCTTGTTGAATGACAGATGCTATCTCTTCTACGTATAAGAGCTTCTGCACTGTTCTAATATGTCCTGCCATCCCAGATGCTGATGCAATTTCGGATGGCATACTTTCGTTCTTGGTCTCATTTCTTAGAATCAAACGCTTTGGGATGAAGTAGAACTTCGGCTTCCAGAAGACAGTCTCTTGCCATAGTTTTCTTGGTCTTGAAAGAAGTATCTTACAACATCCTTTTCGCGACCAATTCGCCTTCCTATCTCTCGATATGAAAGCGATACATCTTTAAATGCGAGAATTTTGCCTTTCTCGATGTCTGTTAAGTATTTTCCTCTCTCCATTGCTGAAAATAGCATAAATGTCGCAAAAAGCTAAGAAACACAAAAATTAGATGACAGATGTCCACTGAAGAGCATGATTGTCTACTTTACCACTTTAATTCTATCCAAACGCTACCCAGTGTGTATTTAATGCAGATTCGCATTTCAAGTGCTGCGATTTTAACTATTTATTCATTTATGCAAATTAGACATTTTTCCTAACACAGCAGCCTATAGAATTCATTTATTATTTTGAGGGATGTTATTAAATTGTTCACTAAAAATCTTGTGCAATATATGGATCGAAGTCAGTGGCTGTAATGCAAAGGCATGGAGTGTATAAAGTTTCAATTGGAAATTCGTGTAACGTGACCAACGTCTAAATGATGTGCCAGTGATTGCCATACACGCGATACCCTATTATCCTCCATGGCTTCAAAGATGTTTGTGATGTGGCTTCGTTATTCTGCCAGATCTGTCGGCAGAGGTAATGCAAATTGTGTCCTTCACATAACTCCAAAGAAAAATAATTACAAGGGATCAAGTCAGGTAATTGGTGGTCACTTGAAAAGTATCAGTTCATTGACAGTGAAGCGGCCGCTCCAGCAGTGAGGCAGCAGTTCATTCAGATAAAATTCTGTGTTTATATTCGGCGCTTTTTTTGGAGTGTTGAACCTGTCATAATTCAGGAGATAGATCAAAATCTTAACTGATTTTATGTAAGTGAGCTGATTAGTTTGTTACTATCACTAACCTACAGCTGAATAGTTGAAAGCGCGGAGCAATTTCTGATATTTTGTGGCCTGATTTTAAGATTGCAATTCCAAAAGCTCTTTTTTTGTCTAACTACAAGTTTCTAGAATGTAATAGGAGAGCAGTGTTTATTGCTACCGATTCAAGTGGAACAGCTCAAACACCATTCCATAATTAAACATTTTTAACATCACTAAGATGTCCTTAAGCGAAATTGCCTCAAAATATTTATTAATAATCGGCTCTTCGGGTTACGCGGGCTCAGGTAATGAAAAATATTTCCCTTTTTTCTTTCGTTCTTCCTCCATCAGTGTAATATTACGTTTTTCAAATCGTTCTTAAACTCGGATCAGGAATCGGATTACGCTTTCCTTCTATGCCTGCTATTCATTTAATTAAATAGCTCTTTCTCTAGATTATATTAAGATTACGGAGAAAAATTTTCTCATTCCATTTCAATATTAAACCATTAGGATTCCACTTCATTCGTCTAAGATTTCAGGAAAACTTTGCATGAGAAGGGAACTGAAAGCAATTTCCTAATATTTTTAATCTTTACTCTTTTTAAAAGGAATAAAAATGTAGCAACGGCTTAGAAAATTCGATGCTCCTAGGCATTATTTTATGTGCTTTTAAATGATAATGTGTACAAAATAAAATGCATACTTAATAAGATGAAAAAAATGTTCTAATGTGATCGACAATCTTTTTTATATTTAAAGTCTTAATAAATGAGAACAGGAGTTAATGCTCCAATCATAAAATAATGACGTTATTGAAAAAAGATGTCCTGATCTGCGAGTCGAGGCCCGCCCTATCATTGGGCTTCCATCTTCACTACCTTATAGTCTTTCGGACACTTAGAGAGAGCTTTGCAGTACCATGTTCGCGAAAGCCCAATTGGTAGAGGTGACGAGCGTGATATTGTGATTCCTGCTTCGAATTCAGGTCACGGAATTTTTCGTTCCATTTTTTTCCAATAATATAAAGCATTGTAATTTTTTTTTTGGAAGAAATAAAAATATAAAATTTTAATATACTTATCTTGCTAAAGATTAAAAATCATTTAACGTTCTGAGAATATGGAATAGAGATAAAGCTTTCTAGATTATTAAATTGCATACACTTTATAATCGTAGAATATAGGCTGTGACTGAATTACTGTAAACAATTAGTAAGACTTTTAATTTAGTTTTCTGTCTGCTTTCCTACTAGTATATGTAAAGCCGATTGTTCCACTATTTTAAATATAACCTAACCTCATCTAATGCTTTCCGACGGTAAAAAAAGAGGCGTGTAACTGAAAGACGGACGGCACTTTGAACATTTGTAAGCCGATAGTTAATCCGGCATCTTACCGTCTGAAACCGTGCATAAACTGATGCCTGTAACCTGACAACGCCATCTGTTGGTCAAAGACCGAACGATTCTAACATTCATTTTTTCCCTGAAAAAAATACGACTTCTTTTCAATCGTTTCGGTGCTAGCAGAAACACTTTATCTGCATTCATACGAACTATTATATGCTGAAAAGACACTTTTCAGCATATATTAGTTTCGCTTTGTTTGTGGGTGTATCTGTCTGTCTGTCTGTCAGTCAGTCTGTCCGTCTGTATGTATGTCGACAATTACTCGAGAATGCTTTAACTTTTTCAGATTCTGTTTTCGCTATTCGATAGAAACCCTTCCTGAGATCACCTGATTAGTTTGTCATTGAAATCGTCTAACAGTCATGTGACTATTGAGACCGAAACGCCCCCATTAATTTTTTTTATTGGCAATATCAGGCATGTAATATGTCATTCGAATGGAAATGAGGAGCACAAGACGAATATGACATTTTTTTCGCTTTACGAAATGCTGCGTCAGAGAAAATGACCCCAAAGAGTACTTCAATGACCCCTTATTACGAGCTTTAGCTAAAGCTATATAACAGGGTGATTATAAAGTCACTATACATTTGGGTGAAATCATTAACGAAAGTGAATGTGTGTATGGGAGTTACACAGTCAAAGGTCTATGGGCCCTTCATGTTTGCCAAGGGGACTATCAATGGTGCCGTCGACATGTTGGAGCAATTCCTGGAGCCACAATTGCGAGATGAAGAATTTAGAATACCGTTGTGTTCCAACAGGATGGGGTAATATCCTATTTAGCCAACATCGTTCGGGACTAACTGAATCACGCATTCCCAGGCAGATGGATTGGTCAGGGCTCGCCAAGACTGTGGGCTCGAGTCCTCAGATTTGACCGCCCCCCCCCCCCATGGATTTCTTTGCGTGGGGTTTTATCAAGTCCAAGGTGTACCAGGTCAGGATTACGCACCATTGCACAGCTGAAATAACGGATTACAGCCGCGGTGGAGGATATTACACCGCAATGTTGCGCAATGTTTTCCGGGCCACGGTGGAACGCTGGCAGCTGTGCCGGGATGTGCAAGGGGGACACATTGAAATTTACTAAGAATGTATCCTGGTATGATATCTGGTTGATGCATACTGCAACTGCTGCAATAAAACTGAGTTTTCACCAAAATGTATAGTGACTTTATTATCACCCTGTATAAGAATACAAGCTTAATCGGTACGTGTGTCTGTCCGTCGGCCGTCGTTTGCATGATAACGTGAAAATGGATGAACTTAACTGCGACAAATCAAGTTTTGATGCACTTTCGCGAACCCCTTCAAGCAAATGCACTCATGTTAAGAATATGAACTTAGGGCATGTAATATAAGTCGATTCGTACTGACGAGTCATAAGTGAAAACACTGTTAGTTTTTATTTATCATTTAAGCATTGTTGACGTCAGCTTGGAGCAGCCGTTATGAAGCTTTGTCGAGCCACGTGCAAACGCCCTCATTTCGTTTTTAAAATTCATTGCTGTTAATTTAATTTAATTATCGTTCTGCATCCCTTTGAGATGAAAAAGGAAAAAAGAAATTACTTAACATTAAGTTCATTAGACATTAATGTTGGGAAAATAAACATTTAACATTGAGCTTATGATCAACACAATCCTGATTTTTACATTCAATTGATTAGGCCAGTTATTCTAAGCTTTAAGAGTGTCAAAAGGAAAAATCTACTAAATCTAGAATTAGGCCTATTGTTAAATGTGGCTAGGGTTAATGTTAGGGCGTTTGTTAAAAATGGCTAAAAATGTTAGGCCTATTGCTAAATTTGGCTAATTAATGTTAGGACTATTGTTAATAGTAGGTGATTAATATCACACATAAACAAAAAAAAACTTTTTGTGGATATCTTGGTATTCAACAGTTGTTCTTAGGTAATTAAAACATGCTGATTAATAATACGCAAACCGTTTCTCTCTATCACCTCTCGTTTTTTAGATATTTGATATGAATGGATTATATAAGTCTACCATTGTATGAAGGCAATAAACTGACAGACAGAATTTTAACTGAAAAATTTATTGTACCAATGAGTTCTAATGAATCGGACATATGACATACATGGTGTTAGAACAATATTAACTTAATTTAAGATACATTTGGTTTAAATTTCCTAACTGAAGACTTGCGTTTGTGCTGAACATTTGGTTAATAAAATGGCGATATCTTCAAAACCTGAGGTGATAGAGACAAACGGTTTTCAGATTTGAAATCAGCATAACAAATTACAATAGAAAAGTTAACACCATGTCAGATATCTACAGCTTGTTTATAAGTGTATTCGGCCTATTATATACAGGGTGTTTCATAATTGGTGTCCCGTCTTTAGGTCCAAATAACGACTCGAGGGGAACACATTGGGGGAAAATGAATATTGATTATTTGGTTTTAATGTCCCCTAATGCAGAATAAAAACATTTCGCGTCCCTGGGGGTGAAGGGGTAAATTTTGAAAATTTTAATTTTGTAGGGGTAGGGGTTAGACCCCATGTGTTATTTAGAAAGTGTAGAGCATCATGTAAAATATGGGTTTAGCAAAATACCCGGTGAAAAAATCTCATACCCTGCCCCCTTTATCGAGTGGGTAAAGTGAAAGGTATGGCTAGCCGATGTGGACAAAAACCATACTTATTAGAAAACAGTAAGGCCTACATTTGGAAAATTAACGAGTGGGGTCAAGACCATTAGCTTTTCAGGGTAACGACTCATTCATTCTCATTCATTTTCAAATGTACTGTTTTCTTATAAGTAATAAAGTTCTAATAAGTTTCTAATGAGTTTTTCTGTTTTTGTCTACATTAGCCAGTCATACCTTTCACTTTACCCACTCGATAAAGGGCAGGGGATGAGATTTTTTCACCGGGTTTTTTGCTAAACCCACATTTTACATGATGCTCTACAACTTGCTAAATAACACATGGGGTCTAACCCCTACCCCTACAAAATTAAAATTTTCAAAATTTACCCCTTCACCCCCAGGGACGCGAAATGTTTTTATTCTGAATTAGGGGACATTAAAACCAAATAATCAATATTCATTATCCCCCAATCTGTTCCCCTTGAGTCGTTATTTAGACCTAAAGACGGGACACCGATTATGAAACACCCTGTATAGTATAAAGCTAATTACTGTTGAGCCTTTTGTTAACACTAGCTAATTGTATTTAGGCCTATTATTATCAACAAATAATTACCGTTATGAATTGTTAGCGACTGTTGTAATCTTATGCATGTTGTGTACGGCCTGTGCAGCTCTTAATGTAGAGAACGCGGGATGCTAGGACAAACGTACAATAACTTAATAATAGAGACCATACATATTATTTGAGTTTGCAATTTTTTACGTACTGACCTGCCCACTGTATACACTTAAGTCTGCCTCAAATATTGATGGTAATACTCTAATAACTGTAGTGAATCTGCATCGTTGTACAAGACAAGGAATATGTATTGTTTTGTGTTTTAACGTGAACGTAAAGCAAAAGTGAGTGTGGACAGAATCAAAGGTATTTCCATTGTTTATTTAAACCAACTGTAAGTAAAAGTCAAATAATGAAATTACATCTGCGTCACAGGTAAAGCTCCTTGGAATGCTTACAAGATTTTTCCCGACAATGCTTTGCAACAATGATTATTCTCTCCTAACATTTATGGTAAATTTGATTAAGAAATGATGAATGGCTCTAGCAGTGGAGAGAACATAGACGCAATAGTTTAAAACATTTAGACGTGCGAGCATTTCATTTCCCATTTCACGCGTGTTTGGAAAGTCTCGGGTGAACGCTGCAATCGAATACGTAAATTTACTTTTTGCGATTTTGGCCATTGCTGTATATAAAATATTACTGCAATATTAAACAACAAATTTTTATATTTTTCTTTTCAGCATATTTGAAAAACATTTTACGAGTTATTGAGAAGCGCCATCCACTGATCTGCCATCTGTTGTTTTTTGTGAAAGCTGGGAAAGGGTGATCACGCAGCATATGCAGGCATATGCAACTCCATACAGAGTAGGGTTTTTCCCGATGAATGAAATATCGATATTTACAAATATTCGATATATAATTTTCCGAAATTTCGAACATTTACAAAGATGTCGATCACCCTTTCATCCACCATGTTGTCCAAATGTTGATTATACCCATATGTATGGTCTTCTTGCTTGTGACAAATCTAAATACAGAACTAGATATTTGCACGACAACATGCCAATCCAAATAGTGTCCCATGCTCCATAAAAAGTTTTTTGTTTAAAATAATCACTTGAAGTTTGTCGATTTCCTCACTTAACTCCATCCAGTTTAATTCTCATGCATTCTGAATTAAGAAATTCAGTAATTCATGGTAATTACTGGGTCGGATGAGTTTTTCCGTAGGCGTTTAAGCGAGTGTTTCTTAAAGTTTTTGTCCCCCGACCTCCAACACATTTAAATATTTCTCGCGATCCCGTTTCACACTTAAAAATTCCAAAGACCTTCAGACACATGGGTGCCATATATAGTTTATACGTTCCACGTTCTAATTTGTTTTATCCATATGAATACGAATATTGATCTTTAGAAAATTTGTTTATTTATTTAAGCATTGAATAAAAAATTGAAAAATTTGTCACACACCAAATTTTTAGACCCTCCCCCCCAAATTTTTTCGCGAGCCCCACTTTAAGAAACACTGGTTTACGCGATTTCGGAAGGCTTATATGTAATATACAGGGTGTAAATTTTAAGTTGACAAAGCAGAATAACTCGAAAAATAAGCTTCACACGAAAAAATGCGTAGAATCCAAAGTTGATTATTTTCGAGGGGGCATCTGCTGGTGCTAAAATTAGCCCACCCCCCCCCGGCCCCTGGGGGTGGGGCGGGGGGCAACTTTAAAATTTCAAATGGGAACCCCTATTTTTTATTGCAGATTCAGGTCCTACATAAAAAACTACGTACATTTTGTCTGAAACATTTTTTTTATTTTTGGTAGATGGCGCTGTAATTCAAGAAAATCCATTTTCTCATTTTTGCGTGGAAATAACTAATTTATTATTCATTTCGATTCCTACATTGTTTTAACTACAATGTAATTTGAAGACATTTCGTCAACAAACAAATAACGTAAACATTGGCATTTTTTTCAGAATGTTTACATTTTAAATTCTGATCTTTAGAAGAAAAGATTGTAATTTTTCAACTGTTTTTGTGAGTGTACAACGCCGTATTGCTTTTGAATTTACATTATGAATTATCTTTCTGTGGAAGAAAAAATTGAGATGGTGTACATTTATGGAGAAAGTGGGAGAAATTTTGATAATGCAGTCGCGCTTTATGCTCAGCGTTTTCCTGGCCAAACGCGATCACGGTCTTCTTTTGTTCGAGTTATTAAACAATTTACTGCGGAAGGTAGTGTGAACCAGAAAAAAAGAACCCGTGCAGCTACTGTTTGTGGAGAAAACAATCAAGTGTCAGTCCTAGCTGCTGTGGCTCATAATCCACATGCGAGCACAAGAGAAATATCAAGGCAATCAGGAATTTCACATATGAGTGTTTGGAAAATGCTGAAGCTCCACAAATTTCATCCATATCATGTATCTATGCATCAGGAACTACATGGCAATGACCACCAAAACCGTCTAACGTTTTGTCACTGGGCACTTCAGCAGATGCAAACAAACCAACATTTTTTTGCACGAGTTCTTTTCTCCGATGAGTCAACATTCACAAACCACGGGGAAGTTAATCGACATAACATGCATGCATTACTGGAGTGAACAGAACCCACACTGGATTCGAGAAGTCAACCATCAGCGACCTTGGTCAATTAATGTTTGGTGTGGGATAATTGGCGATAAACTTATCGGTCCATATTTTATAGACGGTAATTTGAATGGCAACAAATATCGTAACCTACTTGAAAATGAACTACCAGATCTACTTGAAGACCTGAGTATTGAACTTCGACAACACATGTGGTTTCAACATGATGGTTGTCCAGCGCATTATTCATTAGTAGCGCGCGAAGTACTACATCGACTTTACCATGGTCGCTGGATCGGCAGGGAAGGTCCTGTGAATTGGCCAGCCAGATCGCCTGACCTTACATCGCCAGATTTTTTCTTATGGGGTTACCTCAAAGATATCGTTTATAAGGAAACGCCAACCACTCGCGAAAACATGATTCAAAGAATAAGAGATGCTTGCGCTGCAATTACACCAGACATGTTATCAAGATGTGTTCAGGAATTTACAAAACGAGTCAATAAATGCATCGAAGTTGGAGGTCATCAATTTGAACATTTAATTTCATAAAACGGCGAGATGCAAGGGATTTAAGGACAACAAGCAGGCCGAAAGTGAGAGGCGAGGGGACTCACTGGAAATACAAGCACCCCGAAATTCATTTACTTGCAAGTATTTGCAAATAAGAAAAAATAAAACGAAAACAATCGGTCCTTTTAAGGACCACCAAATCTTAAACGGGAATAACTTCATCTTTACACAGTCTTTTACTTTTTTACTCTGTTAGTTAATGAGTTCACTCGTTAGTACGTAGGATGTTCGGTTAGTTAGTTAGCTAATCAGTTGATTTGTTTGATAATTATAAAGTTGTGTGGCCTCATGACCACGAAACAAAACAAAATTATCCTAATCCGCGGCAAAAAATAATAAAATAATAACTTTGCGGCAAAATTTACGAAGTAAATAAGTATTTTTTATTTCTCCGTAACCATTTCCACGCAAAAATGAGAAAATGGATTTTCTTGAATTACAGCGCCATCTACCAAAAATAAAAAAAAATGTTTCAGACAAAATGTACGTAGTTTTTTATGTAGGACCTGAATCTGCAATAAAAAATAGGGGTTCCCATTTGAAATTTTAAAGTTGCCCCCCGCCCCATCCCCAGGGGCCGGGGGGGGTGGGCTAATTTTAGCACCAGCAGATGCCCCCTCGAAAATAATCAACTTTGGATTATACGCATTTTTTCGTGTGAAGCTTATTTTTCGAGTTATTCTGCTTTGTCAACTTAAAATTTACACCCTGTATAGTGTCCAAAAAGTCTGGGAACTTGGCAGATATCTCAAAGCTGCCAGATAAGCGAAAACTGATGAGTGTGGTTTATAGGTAACAGGGGGGGGGGGGATTCATTGCCGCACTCAAATTTGACCTTGACCCCGAAATTTAAGGTCAACTATTTCCTAACTCGAAAAGTATTAAAGACAGAGAAAAATTTCCAATTGCTACCCTGTAGAGCAACACCACATTAGTCTAAAAACAATTTTTAATCACACCCTTCCCCTTGAAAGATTTTGAGAAAATGGGCGAGAAAGAATCACTTCCTCTTCCCCTTCCCAACGGTGTGCTTCACTGCAATGCAAATGCGTTAGAAACCTCAGCCAACCTGGCCAGGTAAACCTGATATTGAGTGACTCTTTCTCGCCCATTTTCTCAGAATCTGTCAAGGGGAAGGGTGCGATTAAAAATTGTTTTTAGACTAATGTTGTGTTGTTCTACAGAGTTGCATTTGGAAATTTTTCAATATTTTTAATAGTTTTCAAGTTAGCAAATGGATGATCTTACATTTGGTGATCAAGGTCAAATTTGAGTGCGGCAATGAATTCCCCATCCCCCAATTACCTATAAACAACACTCATGAGATCTCGGCTACCTGGCAGCTTTGAGATATCTGCCATGTTACCAGTCTTTTTGGACACCCTGAATATAAATTACGTTATTCACTTTGCTTCAAATGAATAAGTCACTGAAGTTTTAAATTTGAAAATGATTTTACATTTTCGTATCTTTTTCGAGAAAAATACAATACAAAGATCGTAATGATTTTAAATGTGAATATAAATACTGTGACAAACGCTTCCTCGTCCTTTATTTGCCAGTCTTGAAGACATATCCTTCAGTTGTTGCTGTTATCGGAGTAAGAAGACATGCAAAGTAGCCTTCCACCTGTTCAATGCATTTTCTTCTGTTTTCAGAAGCCTCTCACTGAACTTTTAATAATTTGTAATGAAAAAGACTTCTTTCTACGGAGGCGGCGCACAATCTCCTAGAATACCTTGTTTGCCGAACCGTAGTCTGCCTACAATTTCTTCCCGAACTTCTTCCAGGCGTTGGCTTTAGCTGATACATCTATCGTCGTTTATCACGGGGGTTCGGTTCCAAATAAAATAAAGTGATAAATGAATAATATAACCTATGGGAAAAAAGGGTTTCGTCCAAAGATCCCCCAGCTGCCTTACAACTTACCCAAATATTCCCATTAAAAAATTTAAACACATATAATGATTATTTAAATTTTATTTTAATTATCTAATACGTATTATTTTTAATAATTTCATATTTATTAATAATTTAATATTTCAGTAAAATTTTACACGAAATACGTATAAAAACTTATCAGTAAATAATAAAAATCACTGAAAATTATGCAGTAGTGTAGCGAGTGTAAATGGCGTCCATGTTATCATATTTTGTCGTCGCCCCCTCTCTCCCTCCCCATCAAGGATACCAAGCATGATCTTTACATACAGACAATTATTGAGCTATATGAAATAAAACATCAAATTATCAAAAACTACTGAGTTCAAAAATTTTATTCAAATGTTAAAAGTAACTACAGACATTCGGATTTACTTTATGACATGTTCGATATGCTTACCGTCAATGGCTATGATGTGGCGCAGATGAAGAGCAAAATTCTGCAAAACTCGCTGAAGTTTCGAGACATGGATGCTTTCGATGACCTCCTGAATGGCTGTTTTGAGATCGGCGATGGTTTCGGGGTTATTTGCAAAAAACTTTGTCTATAATACTGCCCCACAAAAGTGAGTCACAAGGGTTGAGATCAGGAGAATATGGCGGCCAAGCGATTCCCATTCCAGTGGCCTCTAGGTACCCCAAAGCCAGAATGCGCTCTCCAATGTGCTCATCTAGGTCTTCAAACACTCTATCGGTCTGATGGGGTTGTGGTCCGTCCTTCCTGCATGAACCACATCTTTTCGAAATCTGTCTCACTTTGGATAATAGGGATGAGAGCATTTTCTAAAATTTTGACATATCGTTCCGCAGTCACAGTGCGCATGCTCAAAAAAAAAAACCCAACATGCCCTGTATTTCAATTGCCAAGTTTTAACTGAATATGGCTCAATAACTGTGACTCTGTATAAGGACCATGATATCAAGACTGGCGCCCGTGGCATCATGCCCCCCCCCCCCCGTCGCTACGCCACTGTACAACGTATCACGTTTTCTCTCCACTGTGGTACTTATCAACACATTTTCGGGCTTGCTTAACCAGCTCCTGTTCACTATGAAGCTCCTGCAGGATCTTTTTATTGCTTCCTTCGTATTCCTTCCTACATCATAGTAACAGTTATTAAGTATCCCTAGCTATTCTGCCATCTCTTGCGGGTCGCTATTACTATAGCGACCGTTCGCCGACCAGTAATAACACGGATCAATCCGTGAAAAACATTACAAGGGTCACAATCAAGGGTACCGTGACAACCTGGATCAGTGATAAACGAGGACAGATGTACTAATAGAAGGTAGAGCCAACACCTTTTTTGTGGATAAGTATTGCGTCCTACCTTCTGTTCGTTAAGCAAGCACAGCTCCTCAAGATCAGTTTCTTCTTTTTTTTTATCTGATTTAGCTCCTCAGTATGCAGAACTCACCTCGAAGATGACTTATTTGCAAGCGATAGCAAATAGGCTTCCTTCTTTGCCTTGACAGCTTCTTGGACTTCTGCCCTTCTCGACACACAAGGCTTATGACCACAGCGTGATGCAGCCGAAGCTATCACAGCTTTCCATTCAAGCGATACTCTGAGGGTAACATTTCCCATAAGACAATTAAATTCAAATTAAAATAGTATTTGAATACCACTGAATACCACTGTAAGCTTACTGTCAGTGACAACAAATTAGCACCACTATAATTTTCACTTAAATCGTTTTAATAAAACAAAATCAAAATATTGTTGGAATGCAAATACTTTGTAATGTTAGTAATAACTTCAGTATTAAAAAATCAAATATTTTATAATTTAGTTACATCTTTAAAAAAAAATCCGTTATGCAAATATGTTTTTAAGTGACAAAAATTAGCACCAGTTAGTAGAAAGTTAATTTGAATAAGTTTGTGCTCATTTAAACAAGTGGGGAGATGAGAACTTTTTTCATTTATAAACATTCAATGACTTGTGAGAATTATAGTATTTCACGTGAATAACAATCCAAGTAACATGTGACGATGTTCTGTATTATCAGAGAACAAAAAAGGTCAAATTGATCGCCTCAAACAAGAAAACATCTCGATTCGTGAGACTGGGCGTCGATTGAAGATAAGTTCAAAGGTTATTTCCATTTACTTGAGAAATCCTGAAGAATATACAACTTACAAGGGTTCTGGGCGAACTCGCGCACTTGACCAATAGACAACTCGTCGCATTCTCAGAGCTGCATCCAATTCTGGTCACATAGCACGACAAATTCGAGATGGTCTTCAGTAACACGAATCTGCGAAATGTTCAACGTGTAATCCAATAATGTCCGCATCTTTTACGGGAGCGCATCTAGATAAAGCCACCGCTAACCAAGCGTCATCAAGAAGACAGACTTCTACGTGCGTCTCAAAAGTCGCATGCCAAATGGATTAATTGGTTGCTTTGATTTTGTAGGTAAAACAGTGAAGTAGAGGAATAATGCTGACACCGGAATAACGTGTAGACCTGATACTTCTTTGTGGAGATCACCACAGAACATCTCGAGAAGCTGCAGACGAATTTCATCGCCGGAACCTGATATTCCCAGCCCACCAGCTACACTTTTACGCGTGAGACATTGTATTCGAGTGCATGGTGCACATTTTGAACATGAATGATAAGCTTGCGAAACCGTGTGAACATAAAGCCAACATTCATAAACTTTTCATATGGCACGCGACTTTTGAGACACACGGTATTTGCTAGAAAACACACGTGGTGGACTTCAGAATGGAAGCATGTCATCTTCACCGATGAAAAGAAAAGTTCAATCTTGATGGACCGGATGACTTCTCATATAATTTTCAAGATTTGCGGAAGGAAACAAGTTCTGTCATGATGGGTAATGACCTGGGGAGCGATTGTTTTCTTACTGGACGAATCAATTCAGCAGGCTACCTATTAATGCTACAAAGCATCAAATACATATTAGGACTCTTTAGAGGACATAATGTCACTGTTGCTAATTTTGTGCCGCGTAAAAAAGCGCCGTGTAAATGTTAAACACATCTACACGGATTTCACGCGACAAATTGTCGTGCGCGACTCAAGCGACAACTTATCTTTTACGAACTAGTCGGACGATTAATGAGAACGATACGTGTGACTTTGAGGTCGACTTTCTTCCGCTCGAAGCAAACGAACAATCAATCACATTGGTTGCTCCTGCTACGTCATTACTTGCTTTCGAGTTTCGATAACAATAAATTAAAATAAGGGGGCCTAGTCAGTCGAAGCGAGAGTAAACATGAACTAAGAACTTTCGACGAACAGTTAATTATAAAACTACAGAAATAATAATAATAATAATAATAATATCCTCTGCTGCTTTAACAACAATTCTCGCCTTTTCAAAGCATTGAAATCCATTTTTTTCACGGAGAAATAGTCGGCTTCCGATTGGTTGGTTGGTTGGTTTCGTATTAACGTCCTTTTCAACTGCTGTGGTCATTTCAGGACGGCGTTATAGGGGCCGCAAATTTTGCCTCGCAAGGGTTATTTAACGTGCAGCCGGCAAACGACTATACGGGACCAACGGCTTTGCTTCCCTTCCGAAGGAAGGGCGTGATCTCAGGATTTCCCCCTGAAAAATCCTCGTCGTCCTCGGCCGGGATCGAACCCGCGTACTCGGGCATCAGAGTCGGCTTCTGGAGTTATAAGCACGTTCAGTCGGATGAATTCCGTGCAAGTGTGTCTAATCTTGTTGCACGCCTCGTGCGCCTTTTTTGTCGGATGAAGTCTGTGCACGCAATTTCCGGTACACGTCTTTGAGCCTTAAGAGAAATGTTTTTATTTTAAGTTTTAAATATTTTTTTTCTGTAAAGCTGAAATTATTACTAAGAGTCCAAATTATCTGTATTCCTAAAATCACTGAAATTGTGTTTCATTAAAACTCGTATATCAGGGAAAATGATAGTGGCGCTAATTCTTTATCACTTACTGTATTGCACAGGGTGTTGCAGGTAACTACAGGGCAGTATAACGGGAAGCCTACCTGCTCGATTGCAGGGGCCGGCTCGGTCGATTGACAGAATGGAGGGAGATGACGGTGGCCTGCGGCAGCCAGCAGTTTCCACAGTCAGGGAGGGGGGTGAACGTCAAAACTGTCATGTTTTTGATAAAATTACCCATTTATCATTTGATATCGAGCCGGCGCCTGCAATCGAGCGGGTAGGCTTCCCGTTATACTGCCCTGTAGTTATCTGCAGCACCTTGTATTACAAAAATGGAACGTCGTGAGAAAGCGAAAGAACCCGAGATGCTTCACGGCGGGGCTTCAGCGCGAAACTCAAAGAGAGGCAACAGGGGGAGAAGTTGTGGGAACTCAAAGCGACCGGATGGGAGAGAAGCGAGCTGGTGGAAATGTGGCAAACAGGGCTGGAGAGGGCAACCACGCAACCTTAGTAAAGATTCCACAGCGACCGACGACTTGGGAAGCGGTGTTCAGGAGAACACACGACGGGAGCCCAGTTCTCAATCCGTAACGGAGTCAGCAGCCCACGAGCGTCGTTAACCGGACGAGTCGGCGAGCGACGGCGACGAGGTGAGGTCGTCGCGGAAACCTACGGCCGAGCGTATCATTAACGACACGTGCTCCATCCCGCCTAAGATACCGGCCAACCCCTGTATCCAGCTAACGTTAAAGGAGATCGAATTTTGGACAGAGCAGAGCCACATCGACGAAGGAAATAAAGTGCTGGAACTTTTTCATACGAAAACAACAGGTATTTTCCCGTCGGGTATTTGTGCTTATTTCCACAACGCGGTCGGAAGATTGAGCGAAAGAGGTGGCGGCAGGCTTAAGCGCCATTAAATGCGTGCTATCCTTTTTTCCGCCAAGAGTTTCTCAGTGACTATTACCTTTAAGTAATCAACGTGGCAAACTCTGACGCTGATTCGAGTATATTTTTGTATAATTCTAACGTTTAGAAGTAACGAACTAACTAATGAGTATCGTGGCTTCTTCTTCTTTCTATGCTAGTTATATCGTGTCTGCTTAGATGTTTTCTCGGACAGCATTCTCACCCGATTTAAGACTTTGAGATAAGCTTTTTATGAACTAGGCTTTTACCTTTAAGTGTTACTCGCTGAGCTTCCTTAAAGTGAAGTATCAGCCAGAATTTTTTGTGCACGTTTATACAATTAGTTCGACGTGTATCGTCTCTCAAAGAAAATTGTAGACTTCTTGACCCCACTCCAGCCAGAGGTTGGGCGTTCATAGTTATAATTTTTCTTGTGGGAACTTCATAACCTAAAGGTTTCCTTCAAATAACTTTATGCTTTATGTGAATTATCGCTGTAATAAGTTCATAGCTGTGTTAAGTAGTGTTTGGAGTCTATTGTACAGAGTGGTAAGCTTTTGAGCCTGCATTCAGCTCGGTTCCATTTTTGTAACAGTAATTGAATTTTTCAGAAGTAGTTTATATCATAGTTAAGCTATTTGTTTTAGCTTCTCAGCTACTTTCCTTTGCATGCGTTCGTACTATATTTGGATATTTCCCGTCGCACGTTAAAACATTCATTGGTTATTGTTACCCTTTCAAGTAAAGGAAGATTATGTTATTTAGCATAAGGAATCATTTTTAAGTTTCCGGTTCACTGATTAGTTTATTTAATGTTCTCTTTTGGAAGGTTTTAGAAATGCCTGTATTTCCGTTAAAGAGATTAAACCTAATTTATTTACAATTCACGTACGTTTCCTACAATGTGTGTCTTTAGTTGTAAGTATCCACTGCGCCAGATCTGTGACCGTGACACCCTGTATATCAAGATATGAAAAATTTATAGAAATTAACATTTTCGTACTAATAGGATCAATTTTTAAGAGTTTCCTAGCCTTTGGCACTCGCTAACTATAAAATCTACATGTTAATTTTTCAGTAAACTTCTCGAATATCTTGACGGTGAGGACAAAACACAAGCTACCCCTACTAGAAACAGGATTCAGTATTGGAACCATTCAAAACCTAATTCACAATCCTCTGGGTCCACGGGCTAGCTAATGTAATCAACAATCAACAATAGTAAAGTCTGCATGAGGCTGAAACCGACATCCAAACCAAAGTTGGCCATATACTAAATCTCTATTAAGCAATTGTTCTGTATATCGCCAATAATTTCCAAATATAAAAATATTTAAATATTACAAACAGTGAATTAGATATTAAAGTACCATATATTTCATAGTTGATATATAAATATCACAAACAGCATAATTTTATTTCGCCTTCCTTTGTAAATGCATTTAAATATTACTAACCTTTTTTTTTCCTTAAATAAATTAGATGCATACCTTAAGCCACTATCTCTTACGCTACAAACAAATTAGATTACTTCTTAACTTGCTTGAATTTAAAATTAATCCAACAACGCATTCATATTTACCATTGACTGCAAGTGTAGCTGTGTGAGACGCAGAAGCCGCATTATTAGATACGATGCACGTGTAATTGCCATTATGCTGAGGCCTAATGCTCGAAATAGTCAACATACTGGTATAAACATCGATATCTCGCACACTGATGCCTTGATTGGAAAGGATATTCTCCCCATCCTTCTCCCATTTCATGGCTAATGGCATGTCCCCCTCATTAACTATGCACACTAAACTGGCCCTCATGCCTTCCCGGAGGACATCTTCTTGAAACGAAAATGGCATTATCTTTGGTGGGACTGAAAAGTCAAAAACAAAACCAAATTTACTATGCTATTATAAAAACTTAAAAATAAAAGTTTTTTTTGTACCATAAAATTAAAAAGGAATTTACTGGGAATTGTGTGAAAGGAACTATGTCGGTTGAAGGAGAGCTATTACTTTTTTCATGTTATTTTGAAGCACTGTGATAATTAAGGAAATTGGAATAATTTTAAAATGACAGTTCTAATAAAGGGATGATCGTAAAGTCCATTTAAACAACAGACACAAAATGAGTTCAATTATGCAAAAGACTAAGGAGAAAACTTTGAACACCTTCTGTGAACTGGTCTGTTAAGAATTTTGTATTCAGGGCATTTCTGAATGGTCTGTACGAACTTTTAGGATATGTTCCAGGAACCAAAATAGACGGAAAATGTGTCGTATGAACATGGAGTTGCAAACGCTTCTTTCTAGAGTTATAACGGTTAGAAGGTTTTCTACAACAGACTTAGAAATTAATGTTAATACTTATAGGAGTTGCAAACTGTGTGATTTATGTTTACGGTACAAAAAGATTATACATTTCCTATAGCAAATGCTCAAATGGCCTCCGTTAGATCCCAAGGAAGCCTGTCACGTCGCCAATTGGATTGACAACCCGATGGAAAATACCAAGTGTATGAAGATGATGTCACAGCCATCCAGGATACGTTTTAACTCTAGAAAGAAGCGTTTTCGACCCCATGTTCATATGACACATTTTATGCGTATTTTGGTTTATACAGACCATTCACTATCACATTGTATGTACATTCTGAGTTACTGAAAATCTTTCTTATAAAGGGACTTTATGATCAACTTGTATAAAAAGAATTATTTAGAAATGGAAAACCACAAGAAACTTAAAACTATCAATTTAAGTGGAAAAATTAAAATAAATATTAATATAAATGTTTTATAAAATTTATTTTCTTGGATGTGCATGTACTCTTAAGTTTGAGACAAATTGTGCTTAAATAATAATAAAAACTATGTTTATATATAAAGTTGAACAGAAAATAAAGATGTATTATGCGATTCTGTTTAAGTATATTTTCTTTGGAAAATAGATTTTATTTTCGTTATTGTTATCATTCATAAACAGAGATCGGGGGGCTTTAAATAATTGCATATATCCAATAGAGGAAGGAAAAGAACTCTAACCACATAAAAATTACATATGAAATGCCAGATAGGAGTATTGTACAGGTTATTACATACAGTACAACAATCCTTCTTATATTACGAGGGGCATACTGAAAGTCGTGAGCAATATTAAATAAAAAAAAACCGGTTAATCCTTGCGATACACAGAATACATCATTATAAACTTCTGTCTATTTCTCAACATAATCTCCATTCCTTTGGACACGTTTTTCCCACCGTTGTGGAAGTTTGAAAATCCCTTGACGGTAGAATTCCGTTCCAGCTCGCCGAAGGCACTGGAAACACTGCTCTCTTCACGTCCTCGTCTGTCGCATAGTGCTGGCTGTGAAGGAGTAGATTTTTTGAGAAGGGGAAAATGAGAGGCTAGCGGAAGTATGCCCCTCGTATTAAGATGTGCCTAAAGTGGTATGCCTTTAATAGTTTTCGAGTTAGCAATGGAATGACCTTAAATTTGGGGGTCAAATTCAAATTTGAGTGCGGCAATGAATTCCCCACTCCCCTATTACCTATAAACCACACTCATCAGATCTCGCCTACCTGGCAGCTTTGAGATATCTGCCATGTCACCAGACTTTTTGGACACCTCTATATTGAAAATCTAACTTTATAATAAGCCATTATTTTCTGTTCAATTATACAGGGTGTTTCTGGAACAAACAATCAGGAAATATTCCAGGAACCAAAGAAGCAGAACGAACCGTCTGAAGAAAATTGTCTTCTCTTCAACATCAGATTGGAAGCTTTCTTGGAATACCATTGTTGTCTGTTACCAGTCTGAATTGCCCAATTGTTGACAAGCGTCGATTTACTGCTGAGCGTTTGATGGTTTGCAATTCGAAGGGCTTGAGTTTCCTGCGAACATTCGAGCTTTGCATTTGCTGTTTTGTTCCCTTTTGAAGCAAGACTAATTGACGTGATAAGATCTTTTGTTATTGTACAATTTCAAAGCATCGTAATTCCAAAAATAAGGATTTACGTTGCAACTCTTAATGTTGATTTCTTCTACTGCATGAGACCTTCAAACAGTTATAACTCTAGAAAGAAGCGATTTCGACCTCATGTTCTTTGACATTTTCTGCTTATTTTGGTTCCTGTAACATATCCTGAAAGTTTGTAAAGACCATTCAGAAATCCTGTATATATCACTTCATTTTATTACTATATATCTATTCATAGATGCCAAGTTCATTTTTTGTAAGTTTTCAATGTTTTGTAAATCTTTCTGATACAAAATGTTTTATTCTATTAATTTAAATCAAAAAATACACTTTCTATAAATTATTTTATACAAAAGGCCTATATGACAATGCAAGAAGTGTTTACACTTTCATCTAATGATTTTATCCTTTATTCATTAATAGTGCAAACAGAAAAAAAATTTCAAGATAAAATACTTAATTGCCAGTAAAGAGTTCATCGTAAAAAAGCGAAGTCATCGTAATTAAAGTGGAATTCGTTAAGTAAATAATTTCTTGAAATTAGAATTTTTAAGACCTAAGAAGTACGAATAAAAATCGATAGAAGGATAAAATATTATTTCTGTATATATTCATTTGAATTCGAATACCAGATGAAATATAGTTACCTGCAGTGTGGAAATACAATTGAATTTCAAATAACAAACAAGAAATTCAAATACATATATAAAAATCAAATATTTTTAAATAAATTAAATTGCTCGGCATTCCTTTAAATGAAGGCGGAGATGTTAAAAAATTTTTAAATAAATTATATAATATTTTTAATGAAAAGATTCTTTGTTCCAAAAATGATACTTCATATTTAGGAATAGCCGTTTTTAAATGTTTAAATTTTGTTTCAGTATATAGAAAATAAAAATTAATATCTCCATACCTATTACGGCTACTTTCACAGTGCTTGTCACAGAATCTCCCTGAGAATTGCTGGCGATACACGTATATTCACCAGCGTCCGAAGAGCGTTGGACTTTTCGTATCAGTAAAGTTCCGTTTTTCATAATTTCTTGCTGAATGTCGATTGGAAGTATAACGCCACCTACGAAAATTATTTTATTTTTAAAACATTAATGCATTTCTAAATTTAAAACAAATATGCATGGCTCAAAGAAAAAACAGTTTTTAATAAATCATTGCGAATCGTAATAACCTTTCTGCCATATAATGGAGTCAATTGGGTAGCCGATAACTGGGCAATCAATTGTCGTATCGTGTCCCGAAATCGCAGAGATTTGTGGTCGCTGGCGAGCAGACAGTTTGCCTAAAGAGAAAGTAACAGAACAGAAACTATTAAAATATGCATGCTATGTAGACTGTCGAATGTATTGAATTTGGGGTATTTACTTTTGAATTATTGTTAATATTAAATTTTATGAAAGATATCTGACAGAATGATTGACTAGGTAAATAACTCTGATATTCTACATTGATAATTTTCAAGATGTCAGTTTAAGTAAACAAAATAATCTACATAAAAATTATATTAAATACGGGGAAACAAATCTCGTATTATTAATCCAAGTGATTCAACCTTGTTTTATTGTCTCTTGTGATTCTCAAGTGAATCATGCTTGAGTTGCACAGCTATCTTTAAAGTGAAACTGTTTGTAAAATGCTGATAGGTTTAATCTTGGCCATCCGTGTGCCATATGAAAGTTTTCATACGTTCAATAATACATGTAGATAACTGTGGCGGCCAGCAACAGCAGATACATTTAGCTAAGTAAACTAGCATCTGTGATAGGTCTATAAGTAAAACAAATGTGTGAGGATAATGAAATTTTTCTTATTCTATCATAAGAAATCGGTATTAGAAGAGATATTAAAAACATGACTTAGTTTCGAATCTGCAATCCGAAACATTGAATCATGATAATGTTTTTAGATGCAACAAATAAATTTTTTATACAGTACATAAACCTTTTATTTATTTATCGATAGACGAGTCTACAGAATCATGTACATCGGTAAAACTGAATAAGGGCTTAGAATAACTGAAGTATGAAATATAACCACGAGTATCGAGTCTCTCGATATGTCTAGTAAACATAGTGTCTATACGGAAGGTTCCTCTTCTTACTCGCGTCTGTGGTCACAATCGAATGCGGGAAACAAAAACGGCACGTGCAAGCTTTTTGAAGTATCTAAACTCTTAAAAAGAGTGTATTTTGTATAATAAAAAATTAAAATTATTGCATCACCCGTAACGCTCTTTTTAGCCGGAAAGTTATTCTTAACTATAGAGAGGAAGGAATTTGTAGAAATAAATTAATCACTTAAAAATACCTAGAAATTATGTAACCAGGGCGTAATTTATAGATAAGTTGAAGACTTCAAAAACCATCAAAAGATCTAATTGTTTCAAAATAATAAATTAAGAATTAAATTATGAAATATAAAATATATTTATTGTAATGGAAATGAGTTTATTCCAATACACTAAGATTCATTAGTCTTCATTCAAAACGCTGAAAACAAAACAGTAGGTAAGAGAGCGAAGTATAGTTGTGCTATCTATTGCCACACTTTAATATATTCCATAATATCTCTGTAGTAAAGATTTAAACAAGAGTGATTTTACCGCCAAAGCGGATAAAGGGAGCACATTTTCGTGTTATAGCATCATACATGGTTATATAGAATTAACCAACATTTTAAAACACTTTAGAAAAAATATATAAATATGAAAACTAAATTGTAAATTACTATTTAAGTAAACAAATGTATAGAGAGAATTAAAACAAATAAACTTGAAGAACTGAAAGGTTCAATGGAGAGTGAAGTTATTCTTTATATATTTGAACAAATAAAAGTTTTTTTAATTTGTAGGCATTCCCACATAAGGTTAAACGAAGTGAGCCTCAATTGCTGAAGCATTATGTGTAAGAATATATGTTATTTTTTTTATATTCAATTACTAAAGTATTTCTATGTTACCATCTACTATTGAAGCAAGCGATTAACTACTGCTAATTAGCAATATGTCTCACAGCATTTAGTTTTAGATACTAATAAGCCTAACAGCAATATGCTCTTGATACAAATAAGCTATGGATAACAATAGGTCTAACAACTCGTAAGGAGTTGGATGATATATTACACGCCATATCTTAGCACGATTAAAACATGTACTACTAAACAATTCCGACTACCATTAATTACCCGTTATACTCACTCATGACACGTTGTTATGAGTAGTTTTATATATTACTTGCCATATCTTAGCATTGAAAAGTTCCGGCATTTCCATATAATACCATATGGTAACATTAGAGCACGTGCTACTAAACCAATTCCCACTATCATTATTTGCTCGTTATATTCATTCATAACACGTTGTTACGAGTTATTTGATATATTACATGCCATATCTTAGCTTTGAAAGTTTCAACTGTACCATTTGGTACCATTAAAACACGTACTACTAAACAATTCACACTATCGTTATTTACGCGTTATATTCATTCATGAGAAATACACGTGCACGTGCCACTAGACCAATATCTGCTATCACTAGTTTTTTTTTATATATATTCGTTCATGAGACGTCTTGACGATTTGTATGATATATTATATGTCATATATGGTTGTAGGAAATTATTAAGGGGGTATCATAATGGTACCATTAGAGAGCGTGCCATTAGAGCACGTACCTATTCCGGCTATCTCACGTTCGTACTTGTTCGTGCTCTGTCCCATATTAATGGATTGGTGAAAACAGAGTGTGAAAAAGTTAACACGTTTTCAAGTTATTGTAATAAATAATACGTAAATAATAAGCTCCGTACGAATAATAAAATTCTTTTGATTTAGAGACCGTTCTGCCCTTTCAATAATCGTCATTCACGTGCATCCTCCACGCGCACCATCTCATTAACGTTTAGAGCACGCGCAAATGTGCTAATAAAAACTGTTGCTCAGACAACAATTTTCACGTGTCTTTTCAGTTCCGGCGTGTGCTTCAAGCCGGCGCCAACAATGGTTAAACGTGCATCAACAATGGAAAACTGTTTCCGTAACACTTTTTGGTGTCGGTTTTCGTATCACGTTTTTTGTATATAGATGCCCAGCCTTAAAACATTATCATGTAAAAATTTGAAGCATATCACCAAAATGTTGTTGCATCTTGTCTGATGTTCTTTTCACCTGTTGAGTTGTCTGAAGTATAAAATTTTTCCTTAAAATTTAAACTCATAGATGCCAAGAATCGGGAGATCAAATTTGATAACTTGGCGGCCATGACCCTTTTAAAATGATTTGTCTTCTTACGAAAAAGAAGTCAAACTCGACGAATATTGTCCCGAAATGAATTCTGCGATGTTTGTCATTCGTTCCTCTCGTCGGTGTCAAAGATCGAACTCTGATATGGATTCCTTTATCCATTATCTTCTAAATCACGCTATCATAACCTACAATGCCAAATATGTAATTCAAATCTTAAATATTTATTAGGGCTTCATTGTCTAAACGCAACATTTATCGCTACTCATCTACTCAGGCAATTGATCTTTATTAATATTTTTTCATGATGAATACAAGACTGAAAATTCCATTTCTAAATTTGGTTTTTCAATTCGAAAGGCATGTTATTCCACTTTCTATTGTATTAAATGGGAAGAAAAGGTTCCAGAAAGTAGAAATAATAATTTGAAATGGTAGTTCTGTTTTGAGGGGCTATTATCAGCCTTTAGTTCACGAGATTCTAATATGATTATTTTAATTCCTTTAAACTAATGATGAGAATACTGATTTCTAACTGTAGGTTGGGTCACTGAAGGAATTACAATCAAACAATATCGTGTTTCAATCTTCTAATTAAAAAGCAGAACTTCTCGAATGGCATTATTAAACCGCCAATATAATTCCAGTTTAATATCAAATTGGGGGAGGCCGTGGCCTGTTGGGCTTTCACTGAAACACAACTTCTGTGAAACATCAGGATTGGCTAGTCACTGGATGGGCCACTCATCAGTGACTCATGATCTTCACTTCCCCTGGCTGCTATGACCACTATACAGCAGTCGTTGATCCAGGTCCATCCAGAGACCCAACTCATCGACCTCAGGCCTTCCAGGCTCTAGATAGACGTACTGGATTACATATGTATATATGTAAAAAAAATCTTTAGGATTTTTTGCCGATTGAATACAGTAATCTGTCGGTATCCGCGGTCTCACCATCTGCGTCAAATTTTTTTTGCATACCTGACCCTTCATGCGCGACGGGAAATTCGCGTTTCTGCGATTTGTCCTGATCTATTTTCATCGACGTTCCCCCTTTTTTTGCTCTCTGCCTTTTAGGGAATTCCCTCTGCTCATGTGGGAAAATCTATTCAATGCAAGTAAACAGTATCAGTAGCATTTTACGAATCTTCTGTTTGCAAACACGCAATATTGGCACATCTTATCATGGCTTCGAAAAAGAAAAACAGTGACAATCCACTTCGTGCAAAACGAACAAGAAAGGTTTTGTCGTTTGAAAACAAATTGAAAATTCTAGACATGTTGACTCAGGGAAAGAGCAATGCTGATGTCGGCCGAATATTTGGAGTAAACAAATCCACTGTACGCATGATAAAGAAAAACGAAGAGTCCATCATGATAAAAATAAACAATAGCCTTTAAATGGCAACTTGACGTCCACTGATCCCCGTTTTCCATTATCCGCGAATTCAGTATACGCGAGGGTTTTCGGGAACAAAACTTTCGCGGTTAACGAGGGGTTACTTTATTTATATTTAAGGAGTCCGTGAGTATAACACTCTGCTCATTATTAATATAAGTACATGCCCAGTCTGCGAAGTATTGCTCATGATGGCAATCTTTAAGTAGATCTCATCTTCGGTCAAATTATGATCTACATTAGTAAAGAACCTTGTTAGGAAATTGTCGTCCACATAGTCGGAATTCGTAAATGTCGTAAATAAAATGACGCAAACGCTTGCAGGGATGTTCAGAGTAAATATCAGCATGAACCATAAACAGATCTCATCCGGAATTTGATTTGTATACAGGATGGTCGATTATGTGAAGACATTGAAATATCACGAAAAACACGCATCGGATCAAAAAACATATGGAATGAAATTTGTTCGTCTCGAAGGGGCCTATCCATAAATATTAAAATTGACCCGCCGTCCAGTCCCACTCTCTGAGGGTGAGTGGGGGGTAACAAATAACTCTTAAATGGGAACTCCCATTTTTTATTGCAGATTTGGATGCTCCAGGAAAAAATACATTAATTTGACCTACGACTGGTATCATGTTTTTTTCATGGAGGATGGGGCAGAGGGCTACATTGAAATCTTAAATCGGAACCCACAATTCTTAATGCAGATTCAGACTGCTCGACAAAAATATGAAAGTGCATCAAAAGAAAGGGCTAGTCCAACATGTTAATGCGCCTGCGCACACGTCTCTGTTGGTTGCTGCAAAACCCCGTGATCTACGCTTCGTAGTGCTTCCACATGGGCCGTCATCGCCTGATTTGGCTCCCAGCGATTACTCTTTCCAAACTTGAAGAAATGGCTTGCTGGACGAAGAATCATTTCAAATGATGAAGTTAAAGCTGAGACGATCGCTTAACTTTGCAGAGTTGGCGAAATCGCATTATTACTGAGGTATTAAAAAGTGTGAAAGTAATTGGTCCTAATTAAATTGCAGGTGACTACATTGAAAAAAAAATCTAAAAAACGTGGTTTGTTTTTGTTAGGCCGAGAATTTTTAGAACGACCCTCATATTTAAGAAACTATAACCAATTTTGACACAACAAAATCTACAAACACTAAAATACACGGGGTAAATGGAAATGTCTTTAAAAATTCGTTTTCTTAACGTAGAATCAGATTTGTGTTGAAGAAATTTCGGTGTTCCGAATTAAGATTTCAATGTAGCCCCCCGCCCCATCCCCGAAGATGAGAGGTGGAGGGGTCGATGTTGGTGTCGTTGGATAGTGTTTCTTAAAAATATTTATTTATTTATTTATTTATTTATTTATTTATTTATTTATTGAAGTGGAAACTTCTATAGGCGCACCGCGTACGAACGTTTTGCTGGGCAGAGAATGTGTTTCAAGTGTCACGCAGGAAGTGATACTTTTACAATACTAAATCTGGGAGCCGAGTTTAGCCGAGCTAGCGAAAAGTAGACAGCTGTGATGGAGACAGAGGGCATTCCGTTTGCTTCTCTGCTGTCATGGAGACAGACAATTCCAAAAGTGCATTGCATTGCCATGTGGAGAGAGCGGCATAATGAATCGTTAAAAGAAACTATTCATCTCTTCTATACTCTATCCAACGAAAGTTTAACTGGACACGCCCACTCCAACTTTCGTTGGCCAGAGTATAGCCATCATACATTGGGGAAACCAGAGAAAAATGAAAGAAACTTTTTCTTTCATTTGTCTCTAGGGGGAATGCGTGCTGTGCATTTCCGTTCCGCGCATGCTCTTTACATTGTTGGGATGAGGCGCGTGCAGGATGCACATGATAGACAAGTATTATTCACCTTTTTAGAGAACATATTGTCCACCAGGAGGGACATTGTAGTCGTCCGCCATTACACCCGTTCATTTTGATTCCTAGGCATTGTATCGTCCCGTAGCGAAGCTGCAGAAACAAAGAGCTATTGCACGAACTTTAGGGTTTGCTACATTTTCGTTCTAGCACATTTTCTTCTTTTGAATCTGTGTAGTTCGCGTTTTCTACTTTTTATATTTTTTTTTGCACGATCATAATGGCGGCGCCCATGAGATGACGTAATGAATGGTGAATTAGGCTCTCCTAATATAAGGATTTCTTTATTATTAGAGAGGGTATTATTTAGTACGATAAACTTTTTTACATTCAGTTTTCGCCAATCGATAAATATGGGACAGAGCACGAAGAAAGTTCTAAGGTAAGAATCCGGAATAGGTACAATAGCACGTGCAGTAATGGTACCATTATCATACTACCTTAAAATATTCAATGCTAACATATGGCATGTAATATATCAAACAACTCTTAACAACGTGTCATGTATGAATATAGTGAGTAATTAATGATACAAGGAATTAGTTAGTAATACGTGTTCTATGGAAACTTTCAATACAAAGACATGGGATGTAATATATCAAACAACTCGTAACGATGTGTCATACATGAATATAAAGTGTAATTAAAGATGGTAAAAACTGGTTTAGTAATACGTGCTTTATGATACTATATAGTACCATTGGAAACTTTCAATGCAAATACATGGCAGGTAATATATCATACAACTCGTAACGACATGTCATGCATAAATATAACGAGTAATTAATGATACTCGACATTGATTTACTAGCACGTGCTCTATGGTACCAAATGGTACCATTGGAAACTATCAATGCAAAGACTGGCCCAAGTTGCAATAGAATGCGCCCAAGCCTATGTAAATCAGGTGGTGTATCAGTGGCCATGCCATAAATATTTCTTCAGGAAACGAGTACAGAAAATTCACGGCATGATTTTTGGAGAGAGTACGTACGAGCGCTTTCCAAGGCGGGATTTAGTGCCGTGCGTATTTTGCAACTCCATTATGGCTGACATAGGCAATTCAGGCGTTCCCGACTAGTTTACCCATGAAAAGCTAGCTCGGAAGAGAACCAACCCCAGTCGTTCACCGGACACGGTCAAAAAGATCAGGATGATGGTAGCACAGGAAAACCAACTGACACAGAAGGCCATGGTTCAGAAGGCAGGAACATCTGCGTCAACGGTAAAACGCATAATTAAACGCAAATTAGGCCTGCGCAAGTTCCATAATGCCAGGGTTCATGCTCTTAATGAACGTCACATCCGTGAACGCAAAACCAAACCCGTGGGCGAGAAATGAAGGATTGTTTTCCTGAAGGACTGGATGAAGCGTGGGTTTACCTCTCAGATTGTGGTAAGGTTTGTTCAATTGCCTATCATTCAGCAGATGCGAAAGGCGGACTGATTGGGTGCCCAAATGTCGTGAAAGTTTTCAGAAAGGCTTCATGGTGGTGGCAGGGTACTGCTCAAAAGAAGATTAAAATGCTAATGTGAATGCAAATTATTACCAGGAGAACATTTTGAAACCTCTTTACACGGCGATGTACGGAGAGGAGGGCAACAAAGTTTGTGTTCATCGAGATAAGGCGTCCAGCCACACGGTGGGCTCAACACAGAATTTCATGGCACAAATGGAAGAAGAGACCGGGATTCGTGCCATATCCTTCTCTGATATCTCTGTCAAGGCACCTGACGCCTGTCCCATGAACTTTTGTGGCTTTGTCCTTCTCAAAAGGGGTCTCGGAAGGCGTCGCCCCAAAACCATCGCTGGACTTTGGAAAGTGTGCAAGCATGTATGGTACGTAATTCCTCTCGCCGTTCTGCAAAAAAATCTGTTAACATGAAAATTACGCTGCCGGGCTATTGCCAAGAATCAGGGGAAAAACTGATGGTTCGCTGAAATCCTTATTAACGAAGGTGTACTATAATTTGTATTGCAACTATTGAACAATAAGATAAGTTCTTAAGAAACATAAGCTCTTAATAGTAGGGGGGGAACTAAGCAGGAAGAAAGGGAAACAGTTCAGGTATCATTCTATTATTGAAAAAATTACAGGAAAAAAAAGCATCCGTAGAAGATTCTCATGTTTATAAACGAGAACATGGTTTGTTAGTATACTTCGAACGCTCATGTGATTCTAAAAGCAGTAATACTGTAGATTTAAAGCGTTCAGTTTAGTGGATTTACTTAGAAACGTTATACATTACTAGCAGATAGTTGACATTTCCATTTTGACCACAAGATGTAGTCTTTGATAAAGAGTATAAGTGTGTTTTTAATGAATTTTTATTACCGGTATTACCGATGCTCATTATCGGTATTATCCAAAATACATTTTTTATTAGAAAACCGGTATTATCCCTGTGTGAGACTTCATCAGAGAGTTTTGTCATAGTGAATACGAAACTATCACTCAAAGCTAATTAAGTAAGTTTTCTCTTAAAGGGTCTGGTGCTCATGTTTGGTGTTTCTAATTTTATTGCTAATTCCTGCTTCTCAAATGCTTAACCCTTTCAAAAACTACTCTAAATATGAATTCTAATAAATAATGAAACTAGAGATCTCGACAAGATATATGAAGTGATCAAACAAAACTTAGCTGCATACGTTCACCATCAAAGTATGTACAATACAAATGAACGATTTGATTATGCTAAATTGGGAGTGAAGATAATGTGAGCAAGGTTTACTGAGACTATAAATATAGCCCTGTTATATCCCGGAGGATATTGTATCGAGAATGTCACCAAAAATGACATATGAAGTGAGCTGAATACGAATACTTGGTGTGTGAACAGATTGTTAAATAACTCTCCCAAAATAGATGTTAGCACCGAGTTGAATTTATAGCCAAGATTACGCTCAAGTGCTCCAGGTATTATACTCTGTCCAACGAAAGTTGGAGTGGGCGTGTCCAGTTAAACTTCCTATTTCAATTGTTAGACATTGTTGGATAGAGTATATATAGTATATTCAAATCGTTCAATTGTGAGGTGATCAACTGTCTGAATTCAAAGAGTAATACAACGTCTGTATTCTAGAGAGAGCATGTAAGAATTGATCAACACCTGCTTAAATAAATTAAAATGAATATAAGCTAATTTCTATTGATCTAAAACAAATGAAAAATTAAGAAATTACTTTTTAACGAATTTTCATAATCCAATCTTTTGACAAATTTTTTTTCGACTTTAAAGATTTCAAAATTAAGTTAACAAAGTATTTCTAAACAGTTCTTCCTATATTTTTAATATCAAACTGTAAAAAATTTACTGAATTAAAGTAAAAAGGAAAACTGGAATTATATCATCTTTTAAATTTATAATGATTTCATTTCTTTCTATTTTGCGACTGTATTGTTTTAAAACAATTTTGATTTTAAATAAAAATTAAGAATTTAATAGCATTAATAGTAATATTAAGTAAATTTAATTTTCTTTTATTTCTTTTTTATACAATAGCTCTATAGCTTTTTGTATTAAGGATAAGTGAGTTTAGATTTATAGTATGGTTATATATTTTCTGGTGGAATAAAAAATAATAGTCTAATGATAATATCGGAGGGAAAAAATTTAAATTATTATGCTTCGATCTTCTTTTAAATTCAAATGGATATAGAGGTTGTTATCGGGGCTGAAACAAAAGTGTAAGATGAAATTATGTGGCCCAATTTGGCTCTCTATCAAAGATTTTCTCCGAAAAAGAGAGATCTGGATAGCTTCCAAATTACATGAGCTGATATAAGATATTCTTATCATAATAATTTCTTGGTTAAGATCGATTTGTCACCCTGAAAAAAGTAATTTCTGTCATAAATTAACTCCAAACCTTGCCCTGATGACGAAGAATTTGGTTTGAAATCAGTATGAAGTCATAATTTAATTTGTGTTTCTTTTTGAACTAAGAAGACGATGATGATGATGATCTAAACAGTTTCATACACAGTTGCAAACACAACGAAGAAAACTTTTTAATGAAACACTTACCATTACGTACCATAGACATTGATTCTGGCAGAGAATCCAATTCCTCCGGCTTTGTTGACGGCCCTGCAGGTGTAGACACCGCCGTCCTCGGTCCGAACGCTCGAGATATTCAACCAGCTGAAAACGGACCCATCCTCCATTATGCGTCCTCTGGTGTTCGTTACCGAAATTCCGTCAAGGGTCCATTTGATTTCCGGCGTCGGGGTCCCCGAGGCGGAGCAAGTCAATGACAACGGTGAACCGAACTGGAGAACCCTCTCCTCAAACACAGAGGCGAATTCTGGCGGGGCATCTGCAATTAAGCGAAATGAAAGGATCGGAATTCTTTAAATGCATTCGTTCAATCACCACATGTGCCAATTGAAGCACAAAACACTACTTCCAATTAGGCTGGTGGAAAGATAGTCCAGCGGACTTGAAGGAATCTTTATATACGACTACTCCTCTTTCATGTTTTCAATTTCTTATCGTTTTTATTATAAAGATTTATTTAGTTATTTGATGTTTTTCTACTCCTTTTAAAAAAATAATCTTCGTGATAAATTATTGTATGAATTTTAAGGTGTAGGCTGTCTGCTTGTTCCATGAAGTCTTTTTAAAATGTGCATCCCCGTAAAAATTAAGAATATATCTTCCACGCCTTATTGAGCCAGCCTCTTTCACAATTTTACTTATAGATTTAAAATTTTATTTTAACGTTAACCTGATTGGTAAAAATTTGAGCTACATATTTTATCCTTTAAAACTTGGTACTAATACAGAGTAGCTTTCTCTAACTTTCTAAAACGATTTCGGCTAGCCTCATACAGACAAGCGATATCAATCGCATTCATTGATTGATATACAGGGTGTCCAAAAAGTCTGATAACATGGCAGATATCCCAAAGCTGCCAGGTAGGCGAGATCTGATGAGTGTGGTTTATAGGTCATATGGGGCTGGGGAATTCATTGCCGCACTCAAATTTGACCTTGACCCACAAATTTAAGAAAAAATTTCCAATTGCTACCCTGTACAGCAATACCACATTAGTCTAAAAATAATTTTTAATCACACCCTTCCCGTTGAAAGATTTTGAGAAAATGGGCGAGAAAGAATCACTCAAGAGTTTGCTTCCTCTTCCCCTTCCCAACGGTGTGCTTCACTGTAATTCAAATGTGTTAGAAACCTCAACCAACCTGGCCAGCTAAACCTGACAATGAGTGACTCTTTCTCGCCAATTTTCTCAAAATCTTTTAAGGGGAAGGGTGTGATTAAAAATTGTTTTTAGACTTAATGTGGTGTTGCTCTACAGGGTAGCAATCGGAAATTTTTCTCTATCTTTAATAGTTTTCGAGTTAGCAAATGGATGACCTTAAATTTGGGGGTCAAGATCAAATTTGAGTGCGGCAATGAGACCCCCCCCCCCCCAAATTACCTATAAACCACACTCATCAGATCTCGCCTACCTGGCAGCTTTGAGATATCTGCCATGTTACCAGACTTTTAGGACACCCTGTATAATTAATTCAAAGCAATGGATGAACGCAATCAAGCTGGCCGATACAGTCCTGGAAAATTAGGGACAGAAACTCTTATCTGACTGTCTTTTTCTGTTTATATTGATATTCTTAATGAATAGAGTTCCATGTACTGTTATTATATGCAGTTGACCTTAATTCAGTGCGCTCTAAATTTACATAATACTCATAAACAAATGTGTATAACAATAATTATTATATTTATTTTTTTTATATGATATATTTATTCTATGTGTGCTCAATTATCTTGATGGCTTTTTTGTTTTCTCTTATGCACATTTGACTAGCATCTAATTTTAATGAACATGAAATAATGGCAACGCAATACTCTTTAGACGTTTATTTTTTAATATTAATTAATGCATATTTTATTATACTTTAACAGATATGATCATCGAACTTAAAAAGTTCGGTACTGAATGCTATATTTTCGTCTATCCGCACTTTTTTTAAGGTGGGGTGCATATGAAATATGAAACGAATGAGTCTTTCATCGCTTATTACGATTATTGCATCCAAATTTCTATAAGACCAACAGTTCCCGAAATATCGGCCAAAATTCGAGTTTTAGAAATATGCTATACATGTATCTCAAAAATGGCGAGTCCCAGCAAAATAATGCACCTAAAATCGAAAAAATTTTCGTATTGATCAGTGGTCAATATTCCGACGAATACTATCAAAAATCATAATTATCAATAATCGACGTTCAGTATCTCTATATAGGACATCTAATACCGATTTGATTTATATATGTGCATATAGTAAACTCTATAATAAATATAAATTTTAAAAAAAATTTCAAAGAACCAATCGTTACGAAGATACAAACTTTTTAAGTTCATTTTGGTAATTATAGCTTGCTCATTTTCTCATCTGATTTTTAATATAAATATTACATTATAAGATACCTGTAATTAGAAGCTTCAAGAAAAGTTAGTTTTCGGTCTCGAGAAGAAAACAGGATAAAGCCTCTTTTTCTTCTCCCCTCGCCGAGGCTCACTTACTCTATAAGGTTATCATTTTAAAATATTTTTGAAAACAGTTTTAGATATAAATCTAAATTAATAATTACTCAGGCCAACGATGAGAAATTACTTTGAATGAATTTGCCTTATTTTTTGTAGTTTTTAGAGTGCTGAATCCGAATCTGTTTTTAGATTTTTTCTACCACGTTAAATTTCAAGTTATGCACATAGAGACTGCAATGTTAAGTAATAGGTGTGAAGAGAAGCGGCAATGTTAAAGTATCCATATTTCTGCGCCACCACGAAGTTTCTGGGACCCCAAACTCTGAATAATTTAAAAGTGTTTCATTAAAAACCAAGAAATCTTTGTATGACAGGAAAAAACTGAGCTCAGATATGGATTCAGCATAAAAAATGCAGTAGAAGTAGCTCTTAACGCTAAAGATGAATTTAAAAAGGTATTTTTTGTTGCCTTGTGAAATTTATTCACTTAAAAATTATTCTTTGTATTTTTAAAAAGTATCAATTAATTACCGTTCGTAGAATTTTTTATATTTATTTATTTATTTTTTGTTTAAAAAGGAGGTGAGCTTTCAGTATCTAAGGCTGAGGTTTCCTTGTTGTAACATGACACTCTGGTTCTTTTTTTTTCTCCATAGCGTTAAAAAATGTTTGTCATATATTTTTTTATTCGAATAATCTATATTTCAAGTGCAAATATATTAAATCCTTTTCTGGGATGCCTTATCACAATCAAATTTAAATTTTTATTTATTATTTTGCAATATTAGATTTAAATTTTTATGTATTTTAGTTCTTCTAATGTAAATTCAATTTGTATCTAACAGGGCAATGTTTCTCTGATCTTTGTTTGTTTACTATCCCCACTGACGCACTGCTTGAAAACATGAGTGTGCTGCATGACAACACGGGTTTCCTTAACATCAGATGTCTGATGGCAACTTTTCCGTTCTTTCACAATGTTGTTTCAATTATTGGTTTTTGAAAGAAGGACTAAAGAGATTCAATTTGCAGATTCCCAAAGATCATTTAATCTTATTTTATAACATTCATAATAGTGTGTTTAACAGTCGCTTATCATAAAGTCTTATACTGCTTGGTCAAGATAGACAACGTGGCATTTTTAAAAGAAATCATAGCAACCTGTTGTCCACTTATTATAAAAAGGTTTGAAAAATTAAACAAAACTTGTCTTGAATGTTTTGAGAGAATTAAATTTTTGACAACAGCTTTACTATGAAATTTTTGGAAATGTGTAAAATTAAATTAGATTTTTTACAGTAATGTTACAAATAAATTATTTCAATGCAATAATGCATACTTAGAACTATACGTAGAACAAAGAAAGTCTGAGTTCTTTTGGTTAGTGCAAACATTCCAAACTTGCGTGACCATCCAATCGAGAAAACTCAACGGAGTAGATAATGAAGAATAAAAATGCTAAATAAATCGGGAAACACTTAGACAAGCCCGATATTGACGACTGTCACATTTACAGAAATTCGACAAGAAACTTATTTCTTTTTCTAAGGGATTTTGAAAATAAAGGGTGTCCCAGAACGAACTGACATTTTGAATTTGCAGCCAGTTTTTCGTGGTACAACCAGAGCAGAGATTTTTATCTGCTGTCATTATTAAGCACTGAGGTTAAATTATACAAAACTATACAATAGAACGATGCGTAGAAATTGTAAAAATTCACTACAAAACTGGTGAAAATTTTACGAAAACTGTCAGCTCATTTTGGGACAGCCATTATTAAAGACTTTTAATGTCTGTAGTGCTTCTGTTGATTAGTTATATAATTATACAAATTATTATACAATGCAAATGGTCATTTTATTTTAAAATTCTACATTATAGTGTGTCCCAACGATCACGCCCAAAATGAAAAACTGCGTAGAGGACCTCATAAGCTCCTGTATGTTAACCGAAATGTTACTATTTTGGAGATATTTACAATTATGTGATTTTGTCAATAACCCCTTCATTATTCTGTTAAATTGTGTGTTTTCGGGAATGTATGTCGTTTTGAGAAATTTGGTTAGCGAAATTGTATTACAGAAAATGGACGAATTGCATGCATAAAATTTTTCGAAAATCAAGGTTAAAGTAGGAAATTCTGAGTTGTCGTGAAGTTTCAGAAATCTTTGATGATGAATCTAAACAAAATAAATCAAGTCACCATCACTGGTAGATATTTTATAAAATTCTCCATTTAATAGACTGTCAGACAAAAAAGAGAATACATGTAATAATGTACGTTAAAAAAAGAAATCACAATGCATAACACAGTTCCTGTCACGTAGTGACGTCAGCATGGAGAAGCGAGCGCATTCGACGGAACTCTTGTCTGAACGTATAAGTAACTTTTCCATGCTACTGCGGTAAAAATCCGCTCCAGCGTTTCTCAACCATGTCAGCACTGCGTCTTTGACGTCGTCATCAATGCGGATATGTTTTCCTCCCAGGTCACATTTCATTTTCCCGAACAAATGATAGTCACATAGGGCTAAGTCGGGGCTGTATGTTGGATGTTCCCACACCTCCCACTTAAACGTTGACAGCAGTTCCTGAGTAACGTGAGCTGTGTGCGGTGTGTCATTGTCGTGCAGGAGAATGATCCCCTTACTCAATTTCCTCCGCCGTTTTTCCTTTATCGTTTTTCTCAGATTTCGGAGCGTCTGGCATTAAGAGGCTGCGTTGATTGTCGTTCCTTTTTCCATAAATTCCGTGTACACGACAGCTTCACAGTAAAAAAAAGACAGTCCCCATGACTTTCCTCGAAGATGGAACAACCTTGAACTTCTTTGTGGGTGGGGAGTTCCCGTGCTTCCATTCTATAGACGACCGTTTGGTTACAGGGATGAAGTGGTGAAACTAGGATTCGTCCCCCGTGATGATTCGACGCAAAAACGCGTCTCCTTCGGTGGAATATCGTTGAAGGAGAGTCAAAGACAAAGGGAAACGTTGGTTCTTGTGATGGTCCGCGAGTTGTCGTGGAACCCACCTGGCACACAATTTCCTGATTACAAGCTCCTCGTGAATAATCGAGTGCACACTCTCATAAGAAACGCTAAGCGTTCTGGCGAGTTCTTTAATTCTGATTCGTCGATTGTCCGGAATCATCTCATTAACGCGGATAATGTGCTCGGGAGTGTTGGACTTGGAGGATCTTCCTGCGCGGTATTCGTCCGTCAAATCTGAGCGCCCATTTTAGAACTGCTGGCACCACTTCACAATTGCAGGACGAGAAATCACATTATCCCCGTAGACACTAAAACTTTCCTTATGGATTTCAGTGCAATTTAAGCCTTTCGCCCACAAAAAACGGATTGTTTCGCGAATCTCCAACTTTGATGTACAACCTGTTGCTGCACCATGACAACCTACTCTTGCGTACGCAGTAAATGCAACCAGTAAACACGTGGGACCATGCCACGTTGCAATTATAGACATACAGACAACATCCGATGTCGGCGAATGATGTCAGCGCTCTTCGACTACAGATGGTGCTGAGTGTAACTTACTTTTTGATTCACCCTCGTAATATCAAATTTTGAATGGCAGTCTAAAAAATTCTTTCCCAATTGAATAAAATGACTCATAAAAAAGTTACATGATAAAACGTCTCATAAAAATTTTAGTTTTAATTTTGATTGTAATGTTATAGTAAATCAAAAATTTTAATTTATTGTATTTTTTTGTTTATGCTTTAATTTTTTGTGTCGGTTTTGAATATATTTTTTGGAAGAAAGAATTCGCTAGTACTCTGTGTTTATTACACTATAATTTCGATTTGGATTACTATTTAATAAGTGGCACTATATTTTCTCACGAATCAGTAAGAATAAAATGTTTAAAAATTTACGAACATTAGGATTCTACGTTAAAGTAATGAAAAACCATTCCTTTAGAAAGACGATTTCATCTAAGCAAATAATTTATGTTCAGCGACTCACCGAACAGTTAAGTAATAAAACGTCACCAATTAAATCATAAATTTACTTTAATACGTAGTAAAAGAACTTATTTTCGTCCAATTTTTATTGCCATTCGGACCATCAATAGAGCTTAATCCATGACTTTGTTTTTACGAGGCAACCACTCTAAACCACAAAGCTAATCCTCCAACACTTATTTTTAACGTCCTATATATCTGAAGACTCGACTTTCCAGTCAAGAATCAGACAGTGCATAAAATATCTATTTGCAATCAACTTCTTGTAATTGAGGTCTTATATTAATTAAGCAAGTTGAAAAATAAAATAATTTTTTTTTCTCTAATAAAATGATTTTCAATTTACCTCCAAGTTTCAATTCGAAACTTCCATGAGCCGATTCGACATCATTTTTCGCAAAACACTGCCACATTCCTCGATGTGAAGATCGCACCGATGTAATGATGAGAGTATTCCCGGCGGAAGTTACGTCTTTCAGTTGATTTGCTGATCGGCCATCTTTCACCCAGTATATTGAAGTAACAGGAAAGCCAATAACGTCGCATGCTACACTGAGACTACTTCCCACGTCCGATTTGACTTCGTCCGCTGCTACGGACACTGTGAGTGGTTCTGCGAAATAAAGTTAAAAGTAAGCTTGATATTATTATTAATGCTTTAATACGAGGGTTGGGGCATAAGTCATGACAACTATTTATTTTCTTGTAGATATGTGAACGGATCACAAACGTATATGTGTCGTGTGGAAGTTCTGCCACAGCCTACTATATAGGCAACAGCCTGTTCAATCGACACGATTTCCATTGAAATCTTAAGACCGCCTTAGTTCAACGACTTCTCACGTGAGGGCGCTTTTAGTGAGGGAAAACCTTGGTAACAACTGTGTTTACTTATGCACAGAGCTACAGCTGATCAAGTCTTTTTAAGTGTCAAAATGAAACAATATTCCTAGGTATTAATTAATATGCACCATTAACAAGCCAAAGAATGTTACTTTTCAAAAAAAAAAAAAATGCGACATGTTATAAAAAAATTTTTTTTAACAATTATATAAGATTAAATATACAGGGTGTTTCAAAATTATGTACAATAAATTTAGTGACATATTCTTCAGGTCAAAAGAAGACGAAAATGTTCTATAGCACTTTGTCTGGAAACGATTTATTTACGCGATACAGCCAACTAAACCTGTGGCTCCAAATTACAGGAATTGTTCAAAGTGCCCGCCACCAGCTCACACGCACGCTTCGGCTCGTTGCATGAGCGACCGTCTGATGTTATGGAAGAGTTCGTCACCAGCATTACGAACGGTTTGGCATGCATTTTCAATTCGTTGTCGCAGATCCATAATGTACAGATGAGTGCGGAATGTGTACCATGGAAGAAATACGACGGGTGCTTGTCTGTGGTTCATCATGTATGATGTCAATTATCACATCCTCCTCATCCGGAGAATGTGCTACAGGCCGCCCTTGTCCTGTTTGACGGCCAAAGGAACCACGCTCCCTCAAATGTCTGTCGACAGATACAAATGTTCGGTTATTTGGCAAACGTCTATTCGGAAAGCGTTCTTGGCAGAGTCTTCTTGCTTCCACAGCATTTCCGTCCGCAAGACCATACATTAGGTGCATGTCAGTGTACTGCACTGGAATACGTGTACATGACTTTTTTTTACGTAAATCGTAATGCGTATGTCAAAGCACGCAAACGTTCTGAAATTGATATTCCTAGTGGATGTACAGTAGTGAAACTACAGTAATGGAAACAACCGTACACAACTAATGGAACAACCCTAAAGTAGGTTTAAATGGAACAAACCACTCAACCTAGTCTTGGGTCGAAACGCTGGAACTGCTAAAATATCGTCCGCTAACTACCGTGCTTCCCTACTGTATGATATTGGATTACTCGCAAACAAATCGTTTCCAGACAAAGTGCTATAGAACATTTTCGACTTCTTTTGACTTGAAGAATATGTCACTAAATTTATTGTACATAATTTTGAAACACCCTCTATATATAAGATTAAATATAAGATTAAGTATTAAATAATGCTAATATATAAGATTGATATATTAATATATAAAATTAAGATTATATATTAATAATATATAAGATTAATATATTAATATATAAGATTAAGATTAATATATAAGATTAAATATATATATATATATAAGATTACATATATATGTAAATATGCAGCCTGTTTGTAGGCTAACCAGTAGAAAACAATAGAATGGTAGCAGTGGTAAGGGTTTTTCAATGCTAAAAAGGCTTACTTCACCCTACTTACAAGCGCCCTCCTCCTTTACTGCGGTGAAACTTGGAAACTGTCGATTGAACAGGCTGTTATCTATATAGTAGGCTGTGGTTCTGCAGGCATTATGTGTATGCAGAACAACAGATGGCTCTGTGATAGCTGGTAGTAGCCCAGCGAGGGCTGTGAAATCAGTCAGTTGGTGAGTGTCGTGCGAGATGGAAGTAACCCGTATTGAGCAGCGCGCTTACATCAAAATAGCCGTTCTCTGAGGGAGAAATGCGATGGAATGTCACAGTGAATTAGGGGAAGCCCTTGGGAATAATGCCCTACCATACCGTACGGTAGCACGGTGGGTAGGAAAGTTTCAGCAAGGACGTGTGTCAACCAGTGATGAGCAACCGTGAAGGCCATACTGCCCTGTATATTACCGTAATAAATTAGCGTGTTACGATATTTCAGTGCTATTCATTGTCCACACATATAGTTAACACCTTGTCCTTTCGTCTGTATATGTCACATTTTCCAACCGGACTGGTATCTTCAAGAAAAAAAATAGTTGCCATGACTTGTGCCCCAACCCTCGTACACTACCTATATTATCAGTAGATTAGTTGCAATTCAGTACATGAAACAAACGATCAGACAGACAAAGCAATAAACTTTTTAAAATGAAGAATCAAATTGCTCACAAGGGGAGGACCAGGTTTGTTAAGCTTGCATTTAACTGAAATTTAAATATGTTGTTACGCATCCCTCCCACTATTATATGGCATAGTAACTCATGCTAATGGGCATTAGTTTACGAGATATAACCATTTAAAGTTAGTTATGTAGATTTTTGATGTATATTTACAAATTCAGAAAGTGGGACATTCAAGTAGGCAACGTGTGGGTAAGTCGATAGATTCCAATGCTAAAGGTCCATGGTTCAAATCCTGCTCCTTTCCCAATTTAATTTAATTTTTTTAAACATGTTTTTGAACAAATTATATATGAAACTAATTTTAATTATTAAAAACGTATTTTTATAATTTTTGCATATTATATTTCATTTGCGGAAGGTAACAAATTATTTATTTTTAATAAGTTATTATTATTATATTATTATACAGGGTGGATACATAAATGAGCCCCCCCCCCTTTTTATTTTCGTATCCGAAGCATTTATGTCAATTTTAATGAATCCAATGAATAAGAAGTTGTCGGTGACCTATCCCATGGTGCAATTTTCATCATCCCAAATATGTAAATTAGGACACATTTAAATCCTATCTTAAAAACCGTAACAGATACACGAAAAATTCCAACTGAATACCTTGTTCGGCATGGAATTCCGAACAAAACAATTTTTTTTTCCAAAATCCGATGAACGGACCACCAACAATCACAATTTCAGGAACAGTGTAGCTTGCCATCCTGGAATTGTTCTGTCTTGTGTATGCTGACACATGCTTTTTATTTGCTTTTCCTCATAAAAGTGAATATTATATGGTAATTTTTGGTAATTTCTTGATTTGCATGTTGAACATTCAAATGCCTTTATGAAGTGCAAAGGGAGGTAATTAATAAATTCAAACATGTGATTGTTGGTGATCCGTTCATCGGATTTTGGAATTTTTTTTTTGTTTTGTTCGGAATTCCATGCTGAACAAGTCTTCAATTGGAATTTTTCGTGTATCTGTTACGGTTGTTACAGATAGGGTTTGAATGTGTCCTAATTTGCATATTTGGAATGATAAAAAGTGCACCATGAGATAGGTCACCGACAAGTTCATATTCATTGGATTCATCAAAATTGACATATATGCTTCGGTTACGAAAATAAAAGGGGGCGGGGGCTCATTTTTGTATCCACCCTGTATAATAATAATTTATTAAAAATAAATAATTTGTTACCTTCCTCAAATGAAAAAATAATTATAAAATATAAAAATATAAAAATATGCAAAAAATTATAAAAATATGTTTTTAATAATTAAAGTTCGTTTCATATACACACACTGGCCAATGAATTAGAATCCCATGATAAATTACTGTACTGATATGTAAAGCGGGGTCACAGGTCAGAAACGATTATGATATGCAAATGAATGCAATCATGTGAGGTACATGCTCATTCCAAGCTGCAGGTACAGGGTAGGAACAAGCTGCAGCTGCTCAAGTTGAGCAAAATAGGTAAAACAGCAGACTTGTCTGAGTTCCAAAAATGAGTTATTGTGGGAGCCCGTCTAGCTGGAGCTACGATTTCCAGGACAGTACAACTGACCGGTATCTCAAAAGGTCAGGTCTTCAAGGTGTTCAATGCGTGGAAACGGAATCCACAAAAGTTGTCGAAACGGCAGAATTGTGGATCAAAAACAATCAACACAGACAGGGACCGACGTCGTCTGAGACGAATTGTGCGGCAAAACCGAAGGTCTACTGTGAAGGGTTCCCTGATATTCCTAGACAGTCGGGTGAAAGACTATCTGAACATTGTTGCAGATCAAGTCCATTCTGCATTGGTGCATTTGTACCTAAATGGTGACGGGTTCTTCATGGACCGCAACGCTACTGTCCATCGGGCAAGAATTGTTCAAGAGTGGTTTTCTGAATATGACACCGAGTTGCAACATTTGCCGTGGCCAGCGCAAAGTCCGGATTTAAATCTGATCGAGAATGTTTGGGACATGTTGGAAAGAGACATTCGTCGAAGGCATCCGCTTCCGTCTACTCTGCAGGACCTGAAGGTTTCTCTGACGAATGCACGGTCTGCGATTACCTTACCTGCAATGCAACACCTTGTAGAGTCCATGCCAAACTGCATATGTTCTGTAATTACAGCCAAAGGAGGGTCAATACCATATTGAACGAAGATTTCTAATTCATTGGCCGGTGTGTGTATAATTTGTTCAAAAACATGTTTAAAAAAAAATTAAATAAATGATATTGTAAAAGGAGCGGATTTGAACTCAGTACTTTAAGTATTAGAATCCATCGACTTACCCACATGACCACGTTGCCTACTTAAAAGTCGCACTCTCTGAATTTTTAAATATACTGTACATTAATAGCCTACCTAACTAACTTTAAATGATTATATCTCGTAAACTAATGCCCATTAGCATGAGTTACTATGCCATAAAATAGTAGGAGGGGTGCATAAAAACATATTTAAATTTTAGTTAAATCCAAGCTTAACAGCCCTGGTCCTCCCCTTGTCAGTCAAAATAAAAGATGAAGCTCACAAAAAAAACCCCAACAACTCTGTAACTATTGAGGAGATTTAATAAGTTAAAATCTACGTATCACAACAAAAAATTGCAATGGAATTGTAAATCAAATGACATCCATTAAGTCCTCTTTCACACACAAAAAATTCAGTTATGGCAATTTCAATATCCATTCGTATTTGTACTTTATCTAATTTTTAACCAAATTTAAAAGTTTCTCTCCATTCTGTGCTACCCTTATTTTAATTAGTACTCTCAAATTTCGCCACTTAATATTAACTGTAGTATAAGAAAAAAGATTAACCGAAGTTATCGAAAATTAATATACGGAATTAAACACTATCTACTTGTCACTTGGGAAAATTTTGTGGATAGAAAAATTAATCAGAAGCGCGAAACCTAATGGCCTCGCGGGATATGTAAATTTGCCGGCAGTAAAAAGCCGACGAAAGAAGCAAAAGTGAGGGAGAATAAGAACAGGGCCCCACTTGGCTTCGAAAAAGTCAGCTAATAAAAATACTACTAATGCTTTCTTTTCCCATGACAGAACAATGGAACCAGTTATATGGACTTTTCTCCTCAACGTTGCGGACTGGATTAGCGATTCGGAAGGTTTTGGCGGAACTTTTCAATGTCGGATAAAAGGGGGGGGGGGAAACGTCGTTCACTCCATTATACTATTTTTCCAAGAAAGCCTCTGCCACAAACGTTGATCCAGTGTCATATTTTATTTCATCTAAGAAGGACTCATATGCGGCAAATTTGCCGTTTTTGCAAACTCAATAATTTGCCAAATCTTTTTTCCATGAATACATAGCAAAATTTTTCGAAATTCCTATTCGTATTGCAACCCCTGCTTTGATTTCGCGCTTCTATTTCCTCGTCATCAGTTCTTATTCAAAATTCCGAAACAATACTCGTTATCAGGAATCTGATAAGGACGATGAAATTAAAAGTTAGGAGGTAACGGTGATTACAAATTCTAGTTATGGAATCAATTGGAAGTGAAAGATACAATTTGTACAATCTTGATATTTGTTAAAGCAAACTTTCAGGCTGAAAACCATTATTTTAGGTGCAGTTTTTGGTTTAATCACCATTGTTAATACTTTTTTGTTAAGACCCTATCTAAGCTTTATATGAGAAAAGCGAGTCTATGGGAGCCAGTTCCTGCCGACATGTATCGCAAATTAGTGGAAAGTCTTCCTCTAAGGATCGCGGATGTCAATGCGGCGAAAGGCGGCCCTACGCGATGCTAATGTCGTGCAGGGTCTGATTTAATTTACTAGTATGGGGTGTCCGGTGACGAATGGCTGTAGCGTTTAAGCCACCGAAACAAGCTCAATAAACTCTCATGTACTTATATCTCTCATTAAGGCAATTTTATTTTTTGAAATTGGCTTATTTGGCTCTGATGAGCTATTTTGGATTTATTAACGATCCCCCGCAGATTTTTTTTTAATTAATTCGTACTAAGAGGGATCCTTAAACTATGCATTGACGTATTTTTCATGGAAATAGCCTAAGTCTTTTTAGAGAAATTAATTTCTTTTCTAAAAATGAAGAAATGGCAGAAGCATTCATTTCATCGATCCAAGCCAATAAAAATGACGTGAACGGCCTCATCTCATTGAGACGAAACTTTTTTTGAAAAGAAACTGTTTGGTTGCGAAGAGATATTTTAGAATATTTAAGGTATTAAGGACTTCCCCCTTCCCAACAGGAAAAAAAACATTTTCTTTTTTTTTTTTTTTGAACCAGTTTCATGACTAGTGGTTGGCCTGTGCGAATGTACTATTCCACCATTACATTTATTTATGATATGAGTTCTTCCCTAGAATTGAGTCTGTGGTTTTGTTTTTCCAATATGTACTTTAGCAATATGGTGTTCCGTGTCAATTATAAAGAATTATCAGTTATTCTGATGAATACTCAAATTTTATATTTTGTACACGTGTTGAAGCTTTAACAACAGTTTTAAATTTGGAGACTTAGACATGCGAAAACACTATATTAAGGCTTTGAGTCTTTATGACATAAGGCAAATAAACATTAGAAGAAAAACAATTAGAAGAAGCGCAAAATGTATTAAATATTTCGTTGAAGAATCACATTTAAAGTTTCCTCAAAAATATTTCAAAGTAAAGCTCTCCAGTTATTCATGTTAAATCTTACTTGACAGCAATTACCGATCGTCAAGGAATCATCGAGCTGCTGTAACACTAATTTAAAAGAGACGTAGAAGAAAAATTCAAAGTACAAATAAAAATCAATAAAATCGAGTTTGGAAAGAATTTCACCGTAATCCTCTCGAATAAAAATGCTCTCATCCAATTAGCATATGGCAAATGTTCAGTAGATTTTAATTCATTACTTCTTTTCAAAAAATAATCTCTCCAAATCGTCGTAATTAATTAATGAATACACAGTTTTCATTTTAAAAAATTCTTCTAGTTCACCTGCGACGTTTGGCGTTGGAAACATGTTGGCACCATTCGAAACATTACCGAAATTCGCTGAGTCATTTCTGGAATAATATTTTTCATTTAGTCACGGTTCCCAACGTTTCAAAAGTAAGTTTTCGGGTTTCTAACGCAAACTTTCTCGAATAAGCTCAATGTTCTAAAACCTTTTTGGAACAGGAAAACAGCTGCGTTTAATAAAACGAGACGATTTACTTTGGTCTATGCAAACAACTTTAACGAATGTGGTAATTTATACCAATGTTAAAACACAGAAAGAATAGTAGTGTAAATTTAACAGGTTTGAGTTAATAAAAGAATCTTCCTCAATTCCTGTGCGGCATCAGTTCATAGTCAAGTTTTTCAGAATCAATATTATTAAAGAAGAATGTCGCAACTTAATAATAAAAAGAAAACTTTAAAAACTCCGTAAAGGACAATTGCAAAATTTATTTCTTAACAAATTGGTATTTTCTTTTATGTCAATCACTGGAAGGATAGTAATGAAATCGTCCATGTGAAGACAAGAGTATTACCTAGAAATGTTTAATTAACCTAATTTGCATATGAAATGAAATATTCATTTTGAATATGAAATTTTTTTCAAATTATTTTTTCCCCTTTCTTCATCGTCACGAAATCCAAACAATTACATTTAGTGACGGTAATTACAACCGATGGCGCTCTGCAATGCGAACAGCTTGCTAATTGCCCCAAGAGAACGATTGCTTTTGGTTAAATGCGTGTTTGCACGACGCTTACAAAAGGGGATCATCCGAGTAGGAGCCCTTCAACTGCCTAAAAAAACAACATTTTAATATCAAAAAAACTCATTCGAATAATAGCTAAAGTGTTACTGAAAGTGGCTTTTAAATGCGTAATACGAAGGCTAGGGAAATTTTACAGTATATCATCTTGCTCCGTTTCGTTTAAAATAAATGGACAATAAAATTTCTGGCTCTTTAAAATTTTTATATGCAGATAATAAACGTTAAACAAGACCAGCTCATTTGATATTTTTTGATCTCAAAACACATTAATTCCAGCATTTCCTGAATGGATTTGAATACAGAATCTGGGAGCGAACGCAAATCCATTATCCACCGCCCCCCCCCCCCCACGCGAAAACATTACCATAAGCTGCAATTATGGATGCAATAATGTGCATAAAAATCAATTTTAAAATAAGATCTTAAGTTTGGAAATTATCAACTTTCATGGCCTTTATTGCTTAGCAACAAATTGAACAAAAAAATGTTTGGGGTCACTCTGTAAAAAATAGTGCTTGAAATGCGTTGTAGCTGTAGCATATGCTTATGCCTCATAAGTTATGAGGCTTCTTTTACGTACCTGTGTTAATTTGGACGAGAATAGGACGTATATTGCCCATGGAGATACAAAGGTTTCTTTAAAAAAAAAACATCGAAATTTATTTTTGCAATTTTTTTTATAACATGCAGGAACTTCAATTCAATGCAATGCCATTTGAATATAAAATATTAAATATTTGATGAAATATGAGCATTTTTACAAAATAATGTTTAACTGCGCAAGCGCAAGCATTGTCAAAATGTCTTTTGCATAATTTCGTAGCCAAGTGTATAGAGTTATTCTTATTAAAAGTCCAAACAAATATCTTGAAAATTCAGAAAGATATCGTCGATAGAAGGAGTTGAATTTCAGTTGCTCTCAAAAGACCGGACACCATTATAAACTTCTCCTTACGCTGATACGATCTATGTTCAACGTCGCAGCGGATCAAGCGATTATGTGGCAATGCTTTCACAGCAATTTCCTCATAAAGGTGTGAAACTGGCCGGCAGAAGATGTATTTCAGTAAGACAACGCCGTTATACACACATTCGCTGACAAGGAACAGTCCGCAGTGTCAATCACCGATTTCTACCAAGTTTTGTTTATTAGGAGCTTTAGCATAAAAGCTACTTATAAGAATGCGCCCTTGGTCTGTACGTTTATCCGGCCGTCCGCCGTTTGCACGATAACTTGAAAACGGATTAACTTTTTTGAATTCTGTTTTCAGAAATATGACCATCAAAGTCTTAGCTCGACCGTATCAATTTTTCAGAATTTTTCGTGGACCTCTTCAAGTCGAATTCACGTGCTAAAACAGTGAATGTAAAGAATACCAAGATAATGGCATGTCATATAACCATCGATTTGTCAAGAAGGAATACATTGTTACTTTCTGTTCATCTTTTAAGCATTACTGACATTTGCGCGCGCACGTGAGATCGCTTTGTCGACGCACGATTGCTCAAGTGCTCATAATCTATAAGCTTATTAAGTAGCGGAAGAATGGAGCAGCTTATTGGTTTTATAATGTCATTCCTTCATAATTTCTACATTTTTTGAGGTAGAAGGTTGAAATTCGGAATGTAGCTTCCTATGTTCATGTCCATCTGCACTATTTAGTTTGGTTTTGATTGATACACTGGGATCGGAATTACGGGGGTGGGATTCAGAGAGGGCAACATATCTACATGAATGTGCTATTTAGATACGTAAAAGCGAGAAATTCAGTATCCAGATTCCTGTAGGCAAGACCTACATTATTGTGAAGTTTAGGCCCCATTGTTCCACTGGGGGTCGGATTTACGGGGGTGGCAGTCACTTGGTTTTTAGAACTATGCCAACATATACCATGTGATATATCATACGTTCGGTATTGATGACAAAGAAAAGAAAATACGAGCTCTTTTATATTTTCTACATACCGCACATTCCTTTTTACCTCAGCAGCTCAGCGTCTTCAGTGTGCGCATTTAGATGTTTTTGCTTGTCAAAAAGGAACGATGTTTTGATAATTTGCTAAATAAAATGCCATCATTAAATTAAAAAATCTACTAGAAAATCACAACTATTTTTAAAATTAATTTATTCGTTAAATTAATGATTTCCACAATTAATGTAAGTGGCCAGCTTTCATAAAAAGGCATAAGGTAAGATAATTTAAATCTTACTGTCTTTACTCTTAGCCTTTTCCTTACAACGGATTTCATCTATGGGCGCCGCCATCTTCTTTCAGCCTTCCTCAGCATTTGTAAGCACCTCTTTGATATGCTTAGATTGCTGTGATTTGGCTGAGGCAAATGTGACGTCACAACTTGCTCAGCTAAAGTTCAGCATAGCAAAAAGGAATGATTTTGCTGAGCTCGGCTGAAAGCGGCTGAGCTGCTGAGGTAAAACGAAATGTGCGGATATTATGCGTTCGAGAAAATTAATGTTTTGATTAAAAAACTTGGGGAGAGGTAAAAAGTGCAGATAAAGGAGTAAAAATAGATGACTGCAGATCTGTTACTTGCCTTACCCTACTCGGGGGGGGGGGGGCCTAATTTCTTTTTAATACATGTATATATGTATTTCTGCTTCACTGCTAAAGCTCCTCCTTGGATTGTTTACAAGATTTTATTAATAATAGACAATGAATTGTAGTGACAACGAAAATCTTAACTGCTGACATCAATCCAGAGGGAACCAAAAATCCTCAAAGCGCGCGAAATTCAAATTGGTTTAAAACGGAGCTCATACGGTATATTCATTCGCCTATTATCGTATCATTTTGTAGGCAATCGTAGCTTTCGACTCGCCAGTGATTGTCAGAAGGGGGTTGCAAAAAAAAAATTAGATCTCTGTATTGTTCTTGTCACTCGTAATTTTTGTATGACTCCTATCACGTCAAATCAAGCGCTACTGTTATGAGCGGCTGCTCCTAGGGCCGTACTCAGAAATTTTTTTCGGGGGGGAGGGGGGGCTGAGATGGGCTGGCCCAATCCTGCTTGTGAAGGGGGGTCCCACCATGTCACAGATTTAGTTGACATGGTGGCCAACTTCGGGGGGGGGGGGGGGGTGGCGGCCCCCCCCCGCCCGCCCCCCCCCCCCCCCCCCCCCCCCCCGGCCGCCGCCCCCCCCAGCCCCCCCCCCCCCTCCCCCGTACGGCCATCGCTGCTCCTCTTCCGTTATTTCCTTATTGGTAGTTTGCCTGCAATGAGACATCACAAACGCATGCGCGGTAAGTTTTTCAATCGCTTTTTGTGTGTGTTAGTCGAAGAAGTTGCATTTTCGCATTGGCATAAGTTGTTTTTACATTTGTATAAAGTAATGAGTTACACAGTAAGTGTTAAATGTTATATAAATAAACTTTGTCGCAAATATCACGTGTTCTAATTACAGTGCTTAAATCTCGTCGCCCAAACCGTGACTTTCCCATTAAGTGTGCTAATGTTTGACCGAACTCCAGGGTCAATTTAGTGTTTGTAAGATTTTTGATTGTATCAAAGAGCTGACCCCTGTACATTAAAAGAATAAACCTTTTGTGATTTATATATTTCAAAATTGTCATATGAACTCAGGTTTAAACCAATTCTAATTTTTCGCGCGCTTTGAGGATTTTTGAGGGGCTATAACTCCTCTCAGGGCTAATGTCAGCAGCTAAAATTTTGGTTGCAGGTACAACTCATTGCCTACTACTTATACAGGGTGTAACATAAAGGTTCATCAAATTTCAATCGTAAATAGCTCGGCAACCGTTGGTCGCAAGTCAATGAACCGCACACCATTTGAAAGAGGAGAACGTCAAGTTTTTATTCAATACCGGTAGAAGTCTCTAGGGTACCTCTGGAAGACGTAAGGCGAACGCACAACAGAAAGCCTTTTGTGGCCACCTCGATCCCCGGACCGCGCTGTTTGTGACTTCTTCTTGTGGGAATCGTAAAAGACCGTGTTTTTGTGCGCCTTTTCCGGCAAATCTGGAGGAGCTAAAAACTCGAAGATTCCAGATATGCTTCACCCGGCATGGAAGGAATTTGATTATCAGCTAGATGTGTGCCGTGCAGCAGGAGGATACATCGAACACTTAGAAACAACTTGATATTATTACAAACATATAAATATCATGCCCATCTCTGTATCTTCATTGTTTTAAAAATTATAGCTTTTGCAATGTGATGAACTTTTCTGTTATATCTGTATACTAATTTTGGTGGAAATCGGAGATTGGCATTTCAGGACTGTTCCTTGTGAATCAATGGCGCTATTTACAGAGAAAAAGATTCGAATTTGTTGGATGTAAATAGTATCGACCGCTCTTCCTGATTGTTGATCAAACGGTGTTGGATTCAAGGACGGTTGCGTAGACACGACATTGTTGGTGCTTGGCGAGGCTCTTCATTCTTGTGCCACCTGAGCGAACCAGACGTTCATCGCCATTGCTTGTGCCTTAGCCCTTTTTACATAGACGCAGACTTAGACAACTGTATTTGTATAGACGTCCATCGAGAGCCTGTATGGTCTGTGGCCGACGAGTTGGTTCTCTGGAATGACCTGGATTAAGGACTGCTGTATAATGGTCACAGCAGCCGGGGCATGAAGATCGTGAGTCACTGATGAGTCGCCCATCAGTGACTAGCCGTGCCTGATGTTGCTTAAATTCACTAAAGTTGTGCTTTCAGTAAAAGCCCACCAGGCCACGGCCTCCCCTACAACTTTGAAATGCAATGAACCTACTTTCTTCCAGATTTGATTTGAAACGCTTTGTTCTTCACATTGTTCGCACTTCTTGCAAAATGCTAAAGAATAAATCCTTTCTTTCATTCTCAGAAACGAAAATTGTCGAATATTTTGTCCAGAAGAATGTTAGGACGAATGAAAATGATTTGTAAAGCACGATGTTCTCTTCCTGGCAGAGAATGTCGAATGAACTTCTTCGAGAGATTTTCCAAGAGAGTCTGTTCTATTTCACCTAATTTGAAGTGTTTGAAAAATGTTTCGTACATAAAACACGAAAATAAAAGTGTGAACTTAAAACGTTGACGCGCAGTGTATATTTAAAATATTACAATTTCAGTGTGCATTTGTTAAGATGCGACTCAGCTTTATAAAGTAAAACAATTTTTATTTCGAATTTTTGAATAATTTTATATTAAACATTTAACTTCGTATCAAAGATTTCTCAGATTTTCCCAACCAATAAATGAGCCACTTTTTTAAAGAGGAAAAATTCCACCGTTACCAAGAAATCTCGTTTTATAATAATAAACGTATAAATCCTCCGTAAAGGTAAGAAAAGAATCAGCATTGTACACGCCCCCATAATGTATCGTATTATGCAAATCAAACGATAACAGATGAAAATAAAATTTAAATGCGTTTTGAAATCAAAATCTTTTTTTCTCGTCTTTTCCTTTTTATAGTTATGGTAATTCCTCCTCCTTTCCTCTATTTTAAACGGAATTAGGCAAATCGTTTCTCATTAGGAGGGGAGGGAGCTTTTATTCCTCGATTCCTTCTCCACCTTTTGGCGTGATAAGCGCACGACAGATGACCTCGCCGCCGCTGCCGGTTATGCATTTAAACGATCGGAAGTCGCGAGGCTTTAAAAGCGACAGCTTGGGAGACGTGCGGAAACATCTAAACTACGAATAACATCTTCTGCATACAAAGGGTTCTCTTGCGAACCTCTGCCCTTCCCTATTCTTTGCAACCTTAATCCTTCGTGCGCCTATGCGTTATAATACGTTGCCGTGCTGACTTGTTCCTTCGCCAGCACAGGAATAGTTTACCAATGAGAGTGCGGATTGATTAAGTTACGATATGAGATGAGGGAGAGGAGAGGAAACGGGCCTGACATTGTGGAAACGATAAAATTATTATCAGTCACATGTCAAATAATGAATGTATCAGCTTTAAAACGTTCGCTTTTATCGTTTAATGTACCAAAAAGTGGCTTTAAAAATTAAAAAGGAAATACGTTTCAAGTTCTTCCATTCAGTAGAAAAGCTCATTATCCGGATTGACTAGTGACAACTATGATTCGGTATGCTAAAATTCGAATAACCAAAACTCGGAAAACAGATTAAAATAAAAATAAAAAATGAACAGCTTTTATTACGCTATTCTTGTTTTAAGTAAATTGATTATTGAGGGTGTGTATAAGCCTCAAAGTAATTCCCTGAAAATTTTCCTTTTCACTTTAGATAGCATTAAAAAAATTTCAGTATTACTTAGAGGTAGACAATTGCGTTTCTCAACATGTAATCAATTTTTAAATTGCTCAGTTGAAATATTAAGTAGATGTGTCTATTTTATTTATCCTTTTAGGTTTATATTTATAAGGATACTAGAAAAATGACTTCAGCAACAGTAAAATAGATTCTAAATGGGCATCACTGTTGGCAAGCTTATATGCAAAACATAAAAATATTCGAATAGAAATAATATGAGAACAATTAAAAGAACACGCTGCTCAGAAAGCGATGCCGTACATTTTTGCTGTGCCAGTAATAAAAATAGAAAATGAAATTTTGCTTGTTGCAAATTTGAAGTTTCTATCGTTTCTATTCTGAACTGCACGGCATTTAAAAATTTGTCCGCGAAAATTTCGTCAGTGACCTGTAATTGAATTATTGGTTACGAAGAAAGAAACTATGACGAATATTTACAATGTTTGCGTGCAGTGTATGGAAATTGTGTAGGCGATAAGAGCACCGTTGGTCAATGGGATCCGAGATTTAAAGGGTCCGGCACGAAAGAAAAAGGAAACTGCGTAAATGAAAACAATTCATTCATCTAATCAGAAACAGAGCATTACTTATTACTGGCATTCTCTTAGTGAAATCCAGTAGAAAAGAAATAGAATCAAATTAAAGAACATCTCTCTTAGATAATACACATAAATTTTCGCATCTTCTTTTGTAATGAATTTTAAAAGTTGCTACTTAGCCCCACCCACTAAAATAACAAACACCCCATGTGACGTCACAATTCAGTAAACACAACCAAGATAGCCATTCTGATTTGTCGTTGCATAATATTACTCGACTCTTGGTAATATTTTTAATTCGTAATCCATACAAAAATTGGATAGTGTCAAACACAGGCAAACAGATGGTGTATCGTACCACACTGTATCAACACCAAAATTAAATTATTGCATCGAAAGATCAAAGATCAAGGATCAAGTGGATCCGTACTGTACGCTGCTCAGAGGATGAGTTTTCTTCATCATCAGTTTTTATCTGACAAGATTATTTCAAGTTAAGAAAAATTGAAATATTGAATCCAGATATGATAAATCAAAACATTAAATAAGTTAAAACAGCAACTATAAAAATATTAATAATAAAATTTCACAAAGGTTTTTACATCCATAAACAAATCATATAATAATCTACAAATCATATTTAAAAGTGGCGATATTCGGGGGGTTACGGATTACATGTTCTAATGAGGAACAAAATATGATACCGGCAATGAACACACTTCTTAATTGGTAGTTTCGTTTGACTAGGGGTATTTTAGGGAGTTCCTAGGCTAATAGTAAGATCTGGAAAGGAAGAACGGAGAGGAAGTTATTAAAAAGTTATTGATTACCTTATTTGTGAACGTAGCTACTTCATAATATAAAGTGTTGATATATCGGGGTTATGCTAACAGAATTAAAAAGATGCGAGATTGAGGCAGGTTTCCGCAATTTTAGTAACATTCTTAAGAGTCTTTTTTGAATAAGAAAGAAACGTGCAAGATTGGAGTTGGAGGAGGAGCCCCAGAAATTGATAACATATTAATGCAAAATAAAGTACAAGGAGAATATTGGGAGGAAGGTAGGCTAATGGAGACGTGAAAGAAGACCGAGTTTTTGGTTCAAGGAAGTGGCTAACGAATTACTGTGGGTATCCCAGATAAGATTGTAGGATAGACGGATCCCAGGATATTTAAACGATTTGGATGGATTAAGAGGGCATAAATTATAATAAAGTGAGAAATCATCAGTGTTGATTTTTTTGTTACGTTGGTAAAAAATAATATAAGGGGTTTTATCCAAATTTAATATAACTTGATTGACCGAATTCCAATGATGAAGTAGTCGAATTAAATTTTTTTTTACGGACAATAGGCTTCGTAATGAAAATGACTACTGGCCAATTAAAAAAACGAAACAATAAGCTATTATTTTAAACTGTTTTGAAATTTCTAAAGTTTTACAAAAAAATTAGAAAAATTTTCACAAGGCCTTGATTAATTGTGTGTAGAATAATTTACAAGTGATAAGTCGGAAAAAGAGATTGCATCATCTGCGTATAAAATCAGTGAGAGAGATCATTAATAAAAAAGGAGATCACAGGAAGGAGAGATCATTAATAAAAAAGTTAAATAGGAGGGGATAAAGGATAGATCCTTGAGAGACATCAACATTCCGGTCAACTGTGTGGGGTGTTTTATTATGTAAACTGAGAATGTGTTGTCTGTCTGAGAGAAAACTGGTTAACCAGTTTAATGGGGGATCTCGAATGTTAGAAAATATGGCTAGCTTATGAAGTAAAAGACTGTGAGGAATCGAATCAAATGGTTTTGAATAATCATTAAAATCTTGTAAACATTCCAAGGAGGAGCTTTAGCAGTGAAGCAGAAATATATTTATACATTTATTAAAAAGAAACTACCCCTTCCCCCTCCCGAGTAGGGTAAGGTATGTAGCAGATCCTGCGGTCATCCATTTTTACCCCTTTTTCTGCACTTTTTATCTCTCCCCAAGCTTATTAATCAAAAAATGATTTTCTCGTACGTAATATGTAGAAAATGTAAAAAAAACTCATATCTTCTTTACTTTCTCATCATTTCCGAAAGTATGATATGTCACATGCCATAGTTCTAAGAACCAAGTGAATGCCACCCCCGCAAATCCGACCCCGCTGGAACAATTGGGTCTAAACTTCATATTAATGCAGATCTTGCCTAGAGGAATCTGGATACTGAATTTCACGCCCTTGTGTACATAAATAGCACATAGATATGTTGCCCTCTCTGAATCCCACCCCCTTAATTCCGACCCCAGTGTACTAATCAAAACTAAACTAAATAGTGCAGATGGACATGCCCATAGTAAGCTACATTCCGAATTTCAACCTTCTACCTCAAAAAATGTAGAAATTATGAAAGGGACGGACTGACATTATAAAACCAATACGTTCTCCATTCTTCGGCTACTTAATAATATACAAGTAGATTATGAGCACTTGAGCAATCGTGCATCGACAAAGCAATTTCACGTGCGCGCGCCGATGTCAGTAATGCTTAAAAGATGAACAGAAAGTAACAATGTATTCCTTCTTGACAAATCGATTGTTATATGACATGCCATTATCTTTGTATTCTTTACACTCAATGTTTTAGTACGTGAATTCGACTTGAAGGGGTCCACGCAAAATTCTGAAAAGTTGATACGGCCGAGCTAAGACTTTGATGGTCATATTTCTGAAAACAGAATTTGAAAAAGTTAATCCGTTTTCAAGTTATCGTGCAAACAGCGGACGGACGGACGGATAAACGTACAGACCAAGGGCGCATTCTTATAAGTAACTTTTATGGTAAAGCTCCTAATAAACAGTGAAACAACAGGTTTATTCTCAGCCATATGTGAAACCATGAATTCGGTCAGTTCGTAGCAATTAGTGATAGTGCTCTGATTGGGGAAAAAACCGTGTTGATATGGGAAGAGTAATTTGTGAAAGAACACATATGAAGATCGACGTGGATGAAAAAGACTCTCGAAGACTTTTGCGAAGGAAGATAAAATAGATATGGGTCGATAGTTGGTATAGTTTGTACTTTCGCCTTTCTTAATTATTTTATAATAATATTACCAAACAAATTTAATATCAAACAATAACATGAAAAGTTACTGTTTGACGACTTAGCTAGTTTCTTTAAATCTAACGACTTTCAGCCACTGTTAAAAAATTCGTTATTTGAAAAAAACCTCTAAAACCATTAACGATTCTACTTTTGGGAGATTATCTAATCTCGCCTCAATGAAACTTCACTGGTTTAACTATTTCCGTCTGTTAATCCACTGCTTATAATAAGAATATGTTCCAATAACCCAGGCGCATATCTGCAACTGCAAATTCGTTAAAAACTTAGTTTGGTCTTGTTTACTGAGTTGTAACCTCACGACTAATCAGTGCTTCCTTCACCAAACGATAAAATTGAGTTATAAAAAAAAAATTTTTATTCATGAAAAACAACTCAAAATTTTTACATTTCAATAGTGATTATTGAAACTGTTTCTTGCATATGTTATGAATTTTGAGCAAATTTAAAATTCATAGACAGATCCCCTTAACATTCAGTCTTTCAGTTACAAATGGAAGAGCGATTACAGTTATCAAAGCTTTCCTCCAATTCTCACAACTAGATCACGGTGTGAGGCCCCCCTAACTTTATGAGAATTATTTTATGTGTGAAGACCGTTTATCTGGACATCAATATTCGACTTTCGACTTATTGCAGTTGTAAAATTTCATTTATTGATTGGATTTATAATCACTACGATTTTCTAAATTATAAATTTAATGATTAAATGAAAGATTTTGAAAGTTAATAAAACACTTGAGTCTACAGAATATAGGTTTCAGTTTGAAACCAGGCTTGAATTGGAGTTGGGAAGGTGAGCCGCAAAGGCACCGCTCAGCACGGTTCTTCCCCCCCACCCCGTTTGAATTCCGAAGAGTTAACTTTAGGATGATTTGACAATGAGGTGCTAGGTGGAGCTTTTATATTTAGCTCCAATAAAAGAAGACTCACCTTCGATGATAGAGAGAATTTTTTGGCAGACTATGGTTGATGCCGAATAGCTGCAAATTAGTGCAGATGGCTGCAGAAGATGAGGAAACGAGACAGTTATGAAGAGAATCAAGAGAGAGAGAGAGAGGGAGACAGGACGCCGACGCTACCCCAGACCACCACCCCTAGGACAAGAACGGTAATCTCCTACATTCTTATTCCATCCTTTGCCTGAATCAGTAATTCATATTAATTGATTTAGAAAACGGTATTATCATCATGTAAATGTTCAAAAATAACTAATTTTCAAGTTTCACTGTATATATTCAAATAATTCATTTCCATTAATGATTAATAAATGTTAATATTTAAAAAATGAACTGATATGATTATTAAAAAGCTTAAACAATTCCTTTGGGATAAAATGTACACGTTTAACTGCAGGCTTTGTACCTTACTTTTTGATCACCCCTCGTATTTAGAGGAAAATTGGATGGCTTATGGGGACTAATTGTTCTAATTTATAATGCACGTAAATGCATTATTTTCGCTGAATTTTCAAAAATCCAAACTTTTTTGGGGACACGCGCACAGGCTCATAGATTTCAATAAAAAACTTTTTTATTTCGTTGAACAATTTGTTTCGAGGGCCCTTTTTTGTTCCGAATCATCACAAGCGTTGACATCTGGGCGCAGCATTTCCTGCTGCATACGAAAAGACAGTCAATCGAGTCTCATCATCCGCAAATTACCTTAAAGAAAGAAATCTAAGACAAGTCATGATCACTGTCTCTTGGGACACCGATGGGGTGAACTTTGTGGATGCGATTACAAAAGTTGAGACAATCAATTCAGACGTGTACATGAAGACCCCAGACAAAACTCACAAGAATCGATCCAAGCCAGGCTGATAAAAATCCAGCAGAAACGTTGCTCTAGCCCGACAATGCACGCCCTCATACAAACTGGAGTGAACTGTCCTCCCTTATTCTCTCTTTAGCCTTGATTTGTGGTTTCTCAAATCCTTTTCATTTTTTCCTGCCCACTGAAACATAGATTGCGCGGGATAAGTTTTGATTATGAGGAGTGCGTGATTCTCTAAGTTAGGACGTGAACAGGGCTAGAGATATTACAGCAAGGTGTGCATTAAAAACCGAGTAAATTGATGATGATTACGTGGAAAAAGATATGTAAGAAAACTTTTATACTGTAATTTTTATATGTACATTCAACGATATTCCAAATTCACAACATGTTTCCTTTTCCCTGTCAATTTAATGGTTTGGTCTGCACCAATGAAGGACTTCTCTGCAAAAGACGTGAAGCACCTTTTTGAATAAATTTTCCCCGAATTAATCGATGATTTTAACATTCGATCAAAAGTAATTGAAGAGAGTCTCTACAACTTTGCAATTGGCACTATGTCTCTATCCGTTACAGTTTAAGATTTAAGTTTCCAAAATTCACGTACGCTTTCTTTTCATAAACTTGAAAATGTCACTACCAAGTAGCCCTTACTATCCTTCTTAGTAATAATATTTTTAATTTCATTAACCTGCACAAAATAGTTTTCGAGTTATATGCTCTATTACCAGACTTTTTAAAATACCTCATCCTGTATTAGAATCCCAATTCAGTAAACTGAATGAATATGAAGGAGAAGCATATATTTTTTATAAATTTACCGATAATTTTTCTGATGTCTCACTGGCTTTTTCTGATGTCTGGAAAATTCAAACATATACATTTTTAAGTGACTGTTTCGTACGTAGATCAATTAAATTTTGCTCTTGATAATGCTTAACCCCATTATCTCTGTAGTTATTAATAATTGTAAAAAAATTGTACGGGGCTGTGTTGGGACACGGCCGCTAGTTAAGTCGTAGAATACGTCTTGTGGCTACATGGCGAATAAGAAATCATTCTGTACAACACAATTTAAAAATTTTAATTTCTGACATAAAATGTTCAAACAACTAATGTACTTGCAATATATCATACTTTTTTTTTAACTAGACTCGTTATTTTTAGCCGAACCTTAATTATAAGTCATTCACAACTTACAAATCAGTGGTCTACGATAAGAGAATTATGATACAAACGTCAACAGACTAGAATCAATATCAAATCTGTAGTACTGCCACCCAATATACTAGGTGATTCGATGGGCATGTAATCTAAATTGAAACGTTTCTTCACAAAGCCAAGACCTGTAAGTTTAATATAGCATCTACATTGAAATCTCCAAATATCATAATTTGCACATCAGTATCCACCTCCATGTTGTCTTTGATAGGTGTAGTTGCTGGTGAATATTTCATCATCGCACTGAACAACAACAATGCCATATCAAATATCGAACATTAGGATGATTTGAAACAATGCCTAGTATAAATCTCACTACACTTTAACCATACAAATGTTACCGATATCAGCGTCAATCAGTCAACTATAGTTTGACCAGTCTATCAGTGTAGGCTCGCATTCGGTTAAAGATTTAATATTTCTGAAGATCGCAACACCGCCTGCTTTCCTATAACTTATTACACCATGTTTGGTGAGTGCATCGGATCTAATACGACCAGACTGATTCATTTTTGTCCTCAATTCGAATCCATCTATATGTACAGGTTCACCTGCATTCATTCAAGTCTCACTTATTGCCAAGTACTGTAATCAGTTGTAATAAGTACTGTGCATGCGCTACTAAATACTGTGCATTGAGATTGGTAACTACGAGGGGAGATCAAAAAGTAAGTTGCACTTCCACCGTATGGCCATTTATTAAACCACCTATACAAAAGCAACACGGCTATAGCAGCTTATCCAAGGAGCTCGTCTTCGTGTCATACAAAATTAGCTTCCTTTATTTACGGTCCCTTGTGAGTACACCGATCGCACCGTTTACAAATCCATCGTCCACATCGATGTTCACTCTCAACATGTACGGCGAGTCAATAGCCAAGCATGTAGGATATTGCAAGCCTCCTAATTCTACAATACCCATCTTGTGTAGTTCTGTTTTTGCTGGATCTAATTCACTTCTGCGGCCATAACCATTAGTTTTATTACTGGCAAAACAACTTATTACACATGATGTCATTCTTGTTGGGAGCATCAACGCTTTTGTTGCGATGAAACGTCTAACTACATCGGGCGAATTTTCCATGCACCAATGTTTACTTTTAAATCTTCTCTAAATCAACTGCTTTCTCCTGAAGAAGCAATCTTTCACCATCGGCGATCTTGGTCAGTATAGTTGAGAATATTTCATAACTCTGGCACATCACTCGTGACAAGTGAAATGAATTGTCGATGATATTGGGCATCACTCGTCTGAACTGACCATACTTAGCTCATCAATTATTACACATTTCAGAGAAAGGAATTGGCGATGATATTGTCGTAGGGCCTTAGGAGTAAATCCACTGACCCTTTTGCTCTGCGGTGTGATTCTAAATACAGAGTGTACAGATTCTAAACAGTGCAGAGTGTTCCCGTTCAAGTTCACTGCAGTCTTACCAATTGTATTCTGTCGTTGTCCGAATCAATTTAAGGTTTAATGTTTCCATGATTAATTTCTATCGTAAATATATTGACGCGTGTGCATATTCTGGGTTTAAATTCTAAGATCAACTCTCTCTGATCACATTACTCTGCAGATGATTGGACATCACATTGCTACACTTTCTTACAAGTGCGATGGCCTTGCCGGTCTCGTATTCGAATTCATCGTTGTTCTCATAACCCCCCGCCTCGCCAACAACACTTCGCATGTACTCATCTATCATTTTGTTCTCTTTGCAAGTTGTTTGCAATGTCGTTGTCTTTCTTGCACAGTTCTCTAAGTTCTTCCATCAATACATCTATATCTGTTACTTTCGATTGCGTCCTTTTGGCTAAAATGTTCACCTCGTTCGCATCGTACAATTGGATAAATTTGTATACATCAAATACATCTACAACTTCATTGCGAAATGGATAGAACAATGTAACCATTTCAGGCTTGTAATTGATTGTGTCATCGATGCTATAATGACGGTATCTAATCACTCTGTGCCCACATTTCTGCGTCTATATCTATTGATGTTTGAACTAAAAATGTCATAAGCTTCATCGTTTTCATTATCAGTATTTTGTTTTACAGTGGCTTCATGGCCATCTGTATCATCAACGTCTTTTCTCTTGATATGTCTTATATTCATTCCGGTGCATACCATGCAATAAAATGAACTAAACTTATGCTATCTAATTCTGCCGGTCTCATCATATTTTTGATTCATAGATTTAGCCTGTTGAATTTTCATCTAAATCTTCTTTGTCCATCACTGCACGTCTCTTCTTAGCTTTGTGCATTTTTTGGCAAAACGGTCGAAATGTTGGCGACTATTCTACAAATGTGGCTCATCAAATGGTTGACCCAGAAGATACTACATCCCGCGTCTTAGGCACACATCTGCAGCGTGTCTAATAGTTTTAAATTTGTTCTACAATGAATGCACAGCATGAAATCATTCACATTGGACTGATGAAACTGATGGAACAAACATATCACACCACCGGATGTGGGTGCTTTAGTCCTTCTCAAATTAAAATCTATTATAAACATTGCATAAATATCCAAATTCATTGTTAATGAATATAAAACGAAATATGAATGCTCCTTACTTAAATCATATTCAGTCTCCCAAATTTTCGCATATATGTCGCTCCTTACTTAAATAGTATTTGATGAAGATGCTGTTAATGTTGACGGTTATGGCTCGTTATGGACTTCCACTGGTTGAATTCTATCACTCCATGTAGAAACGTTTATGTCATCAGATATGTTATTTTCGTCGAACTCTCAGTTATTGGCGCATTCGTATCGAGCTATAGTCCACAATGGCGGCGCGGCGCCTCAACCTTGAGGCGTTCCTGTTGAGCCCATTGATGCTCAACATCGGACATCCGGGTCTTTTTGGATTCCCCATCTCTCGATCTATATTCTTGTGACGGTTTCTATAATTTTTCTCGTGTTTATTAGGCATAAATTTGGAAATTCTGTAATTTTTGCGAAATTTCCACCAGTCGAAGGCCGATATCTTAGACACTATTAAATACTGAGGCTTAAATTTTAAGCCATTTTATAAAGCGCAGAAAGATAAATCAAATGCTAGCACAAAGGAAGCCGGAGCTAGACTAATTTAATATCCGCTATAGAGCAGATTTTCTGACTCAACTTTGCACTGCGATTGCGTCAGCCAATGAAGTCAGCACGAAATCGGTGATGGTCTGAAACATGCTTTGTTCTACACTCTATCGTATGCGATATCGATCATTCTTCTATCATTAATAGTTTTCACGTTATTAACGTTTTCCTGATCAACACTTTTCGTGACATTCAAGATTTAAGCGTGGCATCCTAGTCTCGAAACGTAAGACGTATTCTACGTCAAAAAACAAGGCTCCTCTTTTGAAAAACTGGATTGATTGACAATTGTGTTTAGACAGGTGGTTATAGAAAAGTTGGGGTAATTCAATAAGCATTAGTGAACACTAAGAATATAAATAAAATGAATAATGTTGATATGAAAAGTATACGTGTCACTAATTTTAATCTAACAATTAGCGGATCCATAATTTAACCTTGAAGCTGTTGCCAAAGATAATAATACTAATTTTTCGTTTTTAATTAAAGTATGACCTGAGATGTTAACCGGGGCAAGGATTTGAAAAGGTTATTAAAGCTAAACTACTTTATCTATGTAGTTTCAAAAAACCATGGAAAGCTTAAGTAAAGTTGGCAAACGATTTAATTAAACAGAACTTGAATCGGGCATGAATCAAGTTTTAATTTAAAGAGGACAATGATAAAAACTGAAGAGGAAAATTTAATAAAAACAGTCATTGGACATTTAATTCTATTGAAGTTTAATTTAACAGCATTATTTATTAAAATTAATATTTTAAGGATAATTCTATCCTGTAAATGTTTACAGGATCATGTGTTCCGCCTCGTTAATATTTCAATATCATGAATATCACATTCCAAAATGTGGCATGGCGGATAGGTCGATTTTGTTCGTGAAAATAATTCATGAAAATGAATGGTTTGCATCTCATGTTGTACATTTTTGGTTAATCCATGTCATCTACTGATACTAAAGGAATAAATAAATAAAATTGAAAATGCAGGTTCCGGAATATTTATAAAAGGACTTAAAAGAAAGCGTGAAAATGTACATGAAAGGGTTGAAAAGATTTACTTTATTACCAGAAAGAGAACTTTGAGACTTGATTAAATTTAGATATGTTAATTATTTATTTCCTTACAGAAACAAAATCGGATAAGAAGAAAGCACCTTGGTGTTAGTTTATTACTTTTATACCAATGGGTTCTTATTATTTTTTCTATTTCGAAAAAAGCTTAAGAGTATAAAATTTCCTTTCAAAATTGAAAAGCAGGGCATATCCTAGCCTGATAAACTAACGCGACAAAGTAGTTTTGACATATTTTATGATGAAGTTTATTACGGTGGTAGACAGGTTTCAGCCTAATTCCCTCTAACCATCCGTAACTGTATCGATTTTGCGCACACATAGAGATAACGATGTTCAATGATGTTGTCGCTGAACTCTATCGAGAATCTATGGAAATATTCAATTGATCATTTTTAAACGGTTTTGGCAGTGTCGATAACAGTCCCTGCAAACGAATACAGATAATGGAGTGCTACGAAAACAGATTAATTTCATTACATGGAAAACATTATTTGCTTAAAGTTCTATCAATCAGCAATAATGTTTAACAATCACGTAATAATGTATCTAACTCTTTTGCGCTTGTACGACTCAAGTGACCCGTGCTAATAATATATCATGTTAAGTCATTTCCAGTAAAGCAAACTAATTGGAAAATGCCTTATTTAGCAATTTATTTTTAAAATATTTGTTTCAGTCTCTTTAATTTTTCAATACTTACAATGTAATATACAAATTATAAATGCAGAATCAACTTTAAATTACGATTATTTTCTGAAGTTGCCAAATAAAAATAACTAACATTGCTAAATGACAGTGTCCTGAAGAAATAGGAAAGAATAAAAATTGAAAATAAAAAAGTTATTTTGCTTATGCTCAGATATTCAAGACTCTTCGTTGCCAAGCGAATCTTTTATTATTTTACATGGAAAGAAGATTTTAAAAAAATTTTCGCAGGTGTCTTTTGAACAGAGCAACTTTAGACTTTCCTCGTTCTAAATGCGTAACTTATATAACCGTAAATATATTCCCAGAAGTTTATGCCATACACAATTAACTTATTGATGGCAGAAGATGATGAATTCTAGAAACCCTCAGTAAACTATACCCGCGTCCCAGTAACTATGAACTAAAGTCGAAATGCGCAAAGACTAGATTGGTTTACCGTGTCGCTCCAATTCACCATAAAAAATTTACCCTTTCTCTTCGAATATTTGTATTGCATAAAGCAGGAAAGTTACTATTTATTGCTTTACTTATATGTATATACATGCTAACTTGTTATATTTGTATTTCAGCATATGTATGAGATTTTTTTTTTACTAAAAATTGTTGTGCATTTTTTCAATATAGCACGCAAGCATATAGTTTGTTCTTTTTAAAGCGGCCTGATGCCAGCTTGATCATGCGCGCTTCGTTTTTAGTTCATAGATAGTGGGACCAGATTATAGAAGTGGATGGCGTAAACTTTGTCTAAATTATTTATAGACTGAGTGGCCAATTTATTAGAACCACCTCCTCAAAACTTCCTTGGGCCACCTTTTGCCTATTATATTGAGTCGAGTCTTCTTGGCATGAACTCCATATAAGTGGTTTGTGAATCTGAGACCATTCTTGGCAAATAGCACTTTCCAGTTGTGTGAGATTTGATGGCTGTGGATCCAGCTGTCTGATAGCTTTTCAACTACATCCCAGAAATGCTCATGGGGATTGAGATCTGGAGATTGTGAGATCACCTAAATAAAGTAAGCTCTTCTTTATGATCCTGAAACCTATTCCGTACAATACGAACACTAACGCAGAACGCATTATCTTGTTGAAAGAAGCCATCTCCATTGGGATAAACTATCACCTGCCAGGATGAACTTGATCAGCAACAATATTTAGATATTGTGCGATTTAGACGTTAATCAACACGAAGGCCCCAAAGCATGCTGGGCAAACATTCCCTAAACTATAAATAATGCTGCCTGCACGAGCTTGAAGGTTTGTATTAATAAATTTGGGGCCCATGTTTTCTTGTTGTTTCCACCAAATTTTCAATCGGCCATCTGCATAGCGTAACTAAAAACGTGATTCATCGATCCACATTAAAATATATAAACCGCCCAATATACGAGGGTAAACAGAAAAGTAACGTACAACAATTTTTTGTGGCAATTTTTTTAACAATACGCAAAAATGAAACAGTGCGCAAGAAAGTTGCAGGTTTTAACTATTTTTCGACATTTCTCGCATCATGGGAACAGATTCATACACCTCGTTCATAAAACTCCGTTTTCTGGTTTTATAGCCACCTGCGCACGGCTGATTTTACCTCTTCATCCGAACCATAGCATGGGTACGAAGCGATGGTAGTCAGATGATGCGACGTCTGGACTGTAGGGTGGATGTGTGAAGATTTCTCAGCCAAATTCCTCAATTTTTGGCTTGGCCCTCCTCGAAGAATCTGCACCACCTGGAAATGTTGCTACCGTGAATTTCAATCAGCATCAAACACCTTCAACATTTCCCTGTGAATTTCAGTCGCATTTTTTCGTTTGGCCTACAAAAAACGGACTGATCAAACGCGTCAATTTCTCGCTGCTCTTCACAAGTTGACAATGCTAGCAAACGCGTCATCTTTATTCAGTAGTTATCGGCCTTTCCGCTAGGGCAACACCTGATCAATCCATTGTTGTCTGTAGCGAAAGATTCATATATTCAATTTGTCAACTTAGAACATCTCGACCAACATAGTATTGCATATAAAAATTGTTGTGCATTACTTTTCGATCCTCCATCGTATACATGTTGTACAGATATAAAAGCATAGATTACAAAGTCTGCGATTTGCGCTTGAACGTGGCTTCCAAACCTCGCCGTCAGAGGATTCGTTAAGTGGAGAAGTTGTGTTTAATTTTAAAAAATTGTTAACTATTCGTAAACTTATCACTTCTGTAAAAAATCATTGGTTGGTAATTCTAATCTGTAAACTTTATTTATTTCCAAAAATTTGCTATCGGTAGTTAGTGCATCTGTTTATACTCAAGAAAAGGACATGATAATGGAAATTCATAATAATAATTACCTCGCTGTTACAATTACAATTATGAAAATGCAGCTTATGTATTGAAAGAAAAATTTATAAAACTGCTTTGGTCAAACGTTGGCATAAATGGTATAACAATAAAACAAATTTAGGATAGATAAAAGAATTGGTAAATATTTCTTCTTCAATTTAGACTTTATATAATATTAAGAAAACACCAGTTACTTTAAAAAAAAATAATAAATAAAGACGAATGATTTTTATAATTTATATAATTTCAAGTAAATAATAAAAATATAACTCCCTTTGAAATTTGCGTTTTAAGAACGCTCTTTTTCATAATAACAGAAAAGCTGTGGTCAAAAAGAAAATTCTTCTAAATTAATTCAAGACGAAATTTATTAGGTGCCATCATGTTAAAAAATAATAAAAATAAATAATGAAGTGTTTTAAGATGAGGAGTTTGAAGTTGGAATGTCTAAAGAAAACGGGGTGAGGCATTATTTGAAAGTCATGAGGGAGGAAGTTTTTGAAATATGAGCCCGATAAAGCAACTCACTGACCTGTGACACTCAAGGTTGTTTCGGCCTTCTCCGTCCCGATGACGTTGGTGACAACGCAAGAATAAACGCCCGCGTCATCTCGCGTGATCGACCTGATTAATAGACCCTCCGGTAAGATGTGGTATTTCTCGTTCCTCGGAATGGCCGACATCCTTTCACGGGTTTCTTTAATATACCATCTAAGCAAAAATAGAAAATATTTAGAAATTAGAAAAAGGGATGAATAGAAATTAAGTTTAAATTTGGTAAATAGATTAAATAAACTAAATGTACATTACCATAAAGTTGGAATTAATAATTAAAAATTTTAATTGACCTTTTTTGTATTAAGATTAATCTTAATCTTAAGTTATGGCTTTATATATTGAGAGAATGGCAATTTAACATTATATTGATTATTTTCTTTAACTGCATACCTGGCTTTAGTGACAACGAGATTGAATTTAAAAAGAATCAAAATGCTATATCAATCACATTAGCAACTTATTGTACGGTTTGATATATTTATGTTATTTCAAGCAGTTAGGATTTCGGTTAAGCTCTTAAAACACTAGCAATGAGATATTAATAAGCGGTTTTTATATAGTTCTCTAAATTTCTTTAATTTTATTCGTCGAAAACGAAAAGAGATGCAAAAGTGATTTGCAAGACATTCTCGTTTTGATTAATGATACATGAACGTGTTATAATATAAGGCTTTGTTCATGACCAATGATCAAAACTTGTCAATCGCAATAAAAATCCCACGTGTCGTTAATCAAATCAATTTGGTTAACTTATTTAAATTAATAAAAGTTCCCATTGATACGGAATTAACTTTTAACAGATGGCTTTTGGTATATACGATGAACTTGATGCGCGAGGTAATGGCAGATATCGAGGATTATGTATTATATTCTTCAAAAAATACCATATATTTCCAACCATTAAGAACTTAAATTGAGAGTATACTTTATTAAGTCCAAAAATTAAAAAATATAATATCTGGTTTGCTTTTCTTAAATGTAAAATCCAAAAATGTTTAGAGAATTCTATAGGAATCCTTTAATCATTGTTTAAATAAGAACTGGATCTGTACTTTTTACCTAGACCAATAAAAGCTATAATTCTCTGCCAATAACATATCTCTAGGAAAATAACATTTGCATTATTTTCTCTCTTCATAAAAAACAAACGCATTGATGTCAGATAATATCTACTGATATGTAGTAAAAAAACAACTGGAAAGAAACTATTTAATTGAATGAAAAGACGAATACGGAGGGTTGATTCAGATAAAATGAGACGACTTTAAACGCTGCGTATGACCTTGACGGAATGTGATTTGCATGACTCGTCCACTATTCATGGGGATTAGCTTTGTATACACTTGTTGCTGTTATTTGGGACATTTCGTGCTGAAACATGGCTTCCAAAATCACAGCTTTTTGGGAAGGGTATATGTTTGGCATTTCCCACGCTAACTTCAGTCTTTAGTGCATTGTGGAATTATACAAACGAAATGGTATTGTGGTATCCAAAGCTACTGTGGGTCGAATAATCAAAAAGAACAAATTGCGACCATCTAATGAACGTGGACGAGCAGAGAAGCAGACCAGAAACAAGCCCCAGCCAACACGCCCAGCTCAGGTGGTGCGAGAAATCCGGTCTGAAGTGCTGAAAGGAAATCCCCCACACACAGAGAAGTCTAGCCCAAAGGAAAGGTATTTCACAGGCAACAGTCTCCAGAATAATTCATGACAATCTTAGGCTGGAGCGACATCATAAAGCGGGCGGTCACAGACTGTCTGCCAGGCACGTGCAGGAACGATTCACCAACGCCAGAAAACTTTATGAAAACCATCTTGCAGGTGACCGATGGAAGTGGGTTGCTCCTAACCTAACCTAACCTAACCTCGATGACACCAACAAACCCAGGGCAATTTACTATCGCGAAAGAGGGGGCAAGGCCAGGTCCGATTTTGTCCGAAGGTGCAAGTTTTCAAAGGGCTTCATGATGGTTGCCGGATATTGCTCACGTGGACTGCTCGCGATTCGTCGAGTTCCTGGAAACTGTAAAATTAGTGCAGCTTACTTCCAGAGTATTGTAATGGACCACATATATCGGCAGGATATCCCACGTCTGTACCCTGGTTAGCAATCAAAAGTTTGGATACACATGGACAAGGCATCAAGCCATACTGCCAAGTCATCTGTGGCTTACTACAGGAAGATGGAACAGGAGACGGGCATACGAGTTATTCCCTTCTCTCATGTGCCTGTAAAATCTCCTGACGCATCACCGATGGATTTCTGTGGTTTTGGTCTCATGAAACGACGGCTCAGAAGTCGCCGACCAAGAACCGTTGATGGGCTATGCAAAGTGTGTCAGCAGGTGTGGAACGAACTTCCCATGGAGTCCCTCAAACTCAGCCTACTTCAGTGGAAATTACGGTGCCGGGCGATAGTCCAACAACGTGGTTCTCACATCGAACACAACCGATGGTGGCGCCATGGTATTATACCATTGTAACAGAACTGCAAAGTCGTCTCATTTTATCTGAATCAACCCTCCGTATATAGTGTAAACTTTCCGAATGCAACGTAATGGTCAATTTTAATTCTTAAATGTTTTCCAAAATGGGACTTTTCACTATCAAGCGAAAACATGAACACTGATCGATCAATTAGTTCACATTTTTCTAGACCCATTAATATTAATTAATTCCTGAAATGTTATGCGCAGTAGGGGAAAGGAGGGCATAACGGACCTGTTAATGGTAGGTTACCAAAAATCCAGCAAAACATTGGTTAAATGATTCTATTTTTTTACAAACACACATTAGTTATTCAATTTTTATATTATTAAGAAACAAACAAATTCTATTCAGATTTTTTTTTTATTTTAAAAAAAGAACAAAGTTGCATTTGGTCCAAATTGCCCACCTATACGGGGCACATCGAACCATTCACTTGCAATTATTATAGATGAAATTTTTAGTTTTTCAGTTACAGACGCACATTTATCATGAGGCCACTGTTTGCAGCTACTGGATTGAATCCACCTTCTCCATTTTGGCACTGCGAAAAAAGTTCTGAACAATACAAGTACAAACAATTTTCATCATCGCTCGATTCATATTTTTGACTGATGTTCTTCTTGGGCCTGTCTCTTTTCTTTATCTTCTGTTCTGCGGGTTTCTTAGCATTTTGTTGTGCCAGTGCTTATTTGTAGGGCGAGCTTGTAATCTCAACAGCCTTTCTACGTTTTCTTTCGGTCTGTCGAATCGGACTTTTTGCTTGTGGCAGTGGTGTAATTTGATATGGTGTAAATCAGACATAAGTTGAACGAACTTACCAGAGGATTGATATAACTAGTGGTAGGAGTATCCAGTGGGTTGAGATGACTACTAGTAGGAGTAACCAACGAATTCTACTGGCTAGTGGCAGATGCATCATTGTGTTCGTCCACAGGCATATCAGTTGGGAATAATGCGGAAAATTCATGATCTTCAAATGCATTAGGGTTCAAAAAAAGTTTTTTTTAAAAAACCATTAATGGCTGTTTGAGCTTGGGCAGCCCGTATGTAACAAAAAAAATAGGCAAAACTTGGTAAGAGGTGAAATGGACTGTAATCCATTTTGCCCCATTGATTTTGGACCTTTATGCACCACACTTCATCCTTATAAAAAATGAGTGGTGGAGCAGGATCCTTTAAAGCTATAAGATTATACCAATCTTGTAGTGGAATGGTCATAGTATTGTACTTCTTAACGAAAAAAATAGAGGCTTTACAATACTGCATTATAAAAACGACGACTAGTTTCGGCTTTATTACCTGCCTTTCTCAAGT
>JAHWFO010004193.1:2569707-2582687 GCA_023313115.1 Rhysida immarginata
AATATTAATTGTTAATTAGTTAAGTAACATTTTTTCCGATAGTAGTCGGATGGCGCAGTCGTTTTCTAATTATTTGGTTATGATAATGAAGGTAAAGTAAACCGGACCCTTACATTATTAATAATTGGCAGTGTACATTGGTTGTGAATTAATTTTTTTTGTCATATTATTGACTGAAGGAAAAACATTTTAAGATAACATGTCAATAATAAAATCTTGAAATCATGTAAACATTCCAAGCAAGAGTTTCAGCTGTGAAGCAGAAATACATTTATACTTTTATAAACAAGAAATTACCCCCCCCCCAAGTAGAGTAAGGCAAGTAGCAGATACTACACTTTTTATCTCCCCCCAAGTTTTTTTAATCAAAAAATTGATTTTCTCGAACATAGTACGTAGAAAATGCAAAAGAGCTATCTTCTTTCCTTTCACATCATTTCCAATGGCATGACATATCACATGTCATATGCTGCCATAGTTCTAAAGACTAAGTGATATGTGGGACTACGATATATATGAACATTTACTGAGAACAAAGATAAGATATTATTTAAAACCTATGATTGAAATTGTATTATAATAAAATCTTTAGTGAGATTTCTTTAATGTAATGAGAGAAGAGAACGCGAGGACAGGAAACGTGCCAGCCGAAGAGAGGACAGATGACACCGTCAGTAACGCTCGCCTCTTCTCAGGACTCAAAATCCAAGGAACCATTAAAGTATTCATATTTGACGTCATAAAGAGACTCTTTTATCCCACCTACGTCAATAGTTTTTAAATAAATAATTTCAAGAATTGCACGCCGCTGACGCGGTTAATAACGACTATTGTCTGTAGAAGCGTCTGGAAAGAAGAAAAATAACAGAGAATTATTGTCGGAACCGTTTGGGTTAGACGTATGCCGGAATTGTCCGAGATGAAGAGTTTGCAGAACAATTGAAATATAAAATGTAACGGATGTACGCAGAACTATGTGCCAGACGGGAGTAATCATTGACAGTCTGAGGAAGAACTGAGAGATGCCAGCGAAGAAACTGTACGAGAGCCAGATCGAGCCACCTCCATCGCCGAGGTCGGAGAAGTACCGCCAAGCGAACCAACGATCCGATGCCGAGAACAACACCAGTGAGAGCCGTACTTTACAGCCCTAGAATCAGCCAGAGACACTCCTACTTACCCTCCCTCCGCCGAGATCATCAAGACCCCGACGCCAAGACGACGCAGCTATAATGATGTCCATAGCGGGTAAATCTCGATGACAATCCCATCATTTTCTATGACCATCTTATTTATTTCACCTTATATTTAGAAAGAGTGTTGAGTTTATGGATATTTATCATAATAGTGGGTAAATCCAGTTCCAGAGATTTTAAGCATTATAAGAATAAGGGAAAGGAAATTTAATACTCAATAAAGGGTTATAATTGGGAGTTAATAATTATAAAAAAACTATTGTTCTTTCACTGCACTACCTCTCTAGCCAGACCTGTGGGCCAGTTAAGATATTTATGTGTGTGGAACGCCAGGCTAGATGAAGCACTGAACCCCACTGCATTTGAGCACCTGATAATTGTTTAGATAGTTTTTCAAGTCACGATTGGCAAATATTTTCATGGAACGGACGCCCCATTTTGGGCGCAGTAAACTTCTTAATTAATTGTTTTTCCAATTGAGTCCCGGGTCCCACATATTGGCGCAGTCGACAGGATTGTTTTGTATTGTATTGTATTGTATTTTTTTTTATGACAAAAGACGGGTGCCACATATTGGCGCAGTCGTTTATAGGATGAATAATTAATTATTTAAATTAAATAAAAATTAGCATAATTAATATTTCATAATTAATTGATCGAAGTTTTAGAAAATTTCTTGCCATTATTCTCATGATAGATATTATGCTGAGTAACTTTGTTTAAAAACAACAACTTTTTTTTGACATTTATGATTGATTTATGTTGCTTGTATGAATAAGAGTGTTGGTGCATGTTTGTGCGCATCAACTGCATAGATTATTTGCACAGGAATCTCAATATTTTATCAAGGCATGAGTAACAAAAGCGTGTTCTAATTTTAATAAAGAAACGCAGTATCTATGTGATTATTGTTCACGTTTGCAGAGTGCATAATTGTTGGAAAAGTATTTCTTTCGTAATTACGATTCATACACGTAAAATCTGAATTTATTTATTCTTGTTTGATCTGATAAATAGAATAAGTTAGTTAAGGCTATTGTAGTATTAAGAGCGATTTTGATTAAGAATTATTTCTAGATTAAGAGCGTTATTGGAGTTCAGAAATTAATTATACAGACTGGAAGGTTAGTGATTAGGGATAATAGGTATAATGGCGAATAATAATAATAATAATAATAATAATAATAATATGCAAATTTTAGGCTTTTACAGTGAAATGCCGATTTTTTGATGATGGTACCAATGTAAATGAGTTTTCCAGAGATTGGAAGAAATCTCTGCTGCAGGAAATTGGACTGCAGAAACAAAATTGCAAATTGCCAAGATTAGGTTATCTGGTGAGGCTCTATATTTTGCGAGAGAAGATCGAGATAAGGTAGCAGAGGAAAATTACGATGTATTTAAAAGATTAATGACTGCTCGATTTTTTAAAGAAACCATGGAACAGAATGAGTGCAGATTTACGGAATGCCATCACGAGCGTGGTGAAAAGGTTAGGCATTTCGCAGTCAGGATACAGTCCCTTGGTAGGAAACTTGTAGAACCAATTGATGGTGAAGGGGAAGTGGCAAATGCTAAGCACGAGTTCGCTCTACAGCTGATAGGCAATAGAATTAAAGACAGATTTTTGGCAGGGATAGATATGAACTTACAGAAGGGTATGAATTATCGAAAGCCCGCCACGTTGGAAGAAGCAATTGAATTCGCAGAGGAATTATAAGAAGCAGAACAGCGTTTTGAAAAGAAATAAACGACTCTGCATGTAGTTGAACACATGGATCGAGAAGAGGAGTTAGCAAAACGAATAGAACAGAGAATAATGGAGAATTTAGAAATAAAAATACAGGAAATACTAAAGCGAACAACAGAAAGCTACAAGTATTGTATGCCTGGATCACAAGGAAAACGTAGTGCAAATTTTCAGCCTGTAAGCCGTGATCGAGTTAGGAACAATGTTGTCTGTCGTTATTGCCTGAAGGTCAGTCACTAGGAAAGGAGCTGTAGGAATAAGGTTAGAGATAAGCAGAAACAAAATAATTATAGGGACCCAGGAAAGCCTCGTCCGCAAGCAGAAACCGCAGTTTTGAAACGCGCTGCAGTAGGCAGATACGTCCAAGTCGAAAGAGTAAGAAACTCAGTGTAACGTGTAATAACAGATCACGTGACAGAGGAAGGAAAATAAATGCAAAAACATGTTTATTGATTAATTAAAAATAAGAGTAAAATAAAATAATAAATGGCAGCAATAAAGAACTCAATCACTTCGATTAAGTAAACAATTATTAAACTTAGCACCAAAATAAGTTTAAAGCTTCAAATACAAAGCATAAATAACCAATTCACTGGTGAAACGAGTAAGCACTCCAATTCAAGAAAAATACTGTCAACCGTAACTAGATTACTTGACAAAATAGAAACTCAATACAAAAATATTACGTAACGGTAAGCTCTAACAGTTGAAGCGTGGCTGGCTTCACAAATAAACTATTTCCGTTATAGTTAAACACTAAAGCTTAAACGGCAATGAAAGAAATGTACAGAGGCTTACATACTAAATAATGCACACATTAATTCTAAGCAAACACGTGCTAGTTCATAATACATTGATAGTTCACAGTTTCGGGAATGAATAAATTTGGTAGTCCTTAGTTTGACATAACAGAGAAATTAAGACATATAAAGAGTCTCCACACTGTTCACCAAAGTCTTAAACTAGCGATAACAGCTATGAACACATTCGGAGGCGAAGCACTAACGTATTCGCACATTCACTAAATAATAAATTAGAACAACAATTAATACTCCGGCTAATATGAAATTACGTGAACACATTTTTCAAAGAACAAGATATGAAATTACGTGAACACATTTTTCAAAGAACAAGGATAAGGGCAATTACGGGTATACCAGGGTACCCGTGCTGTTGTACCGGACGAAAGAAAAGCCATACTTTTCACGCAGGTAAGCACTTAGGCCGCCGGGCCATTCACCTCTTACGACCATGCCGGTGTACAGCTCTCGGTCGTAAAAGTCACTGAAAATTGCACATATAATTCGGGCATTATGCCCCACAAACAAGGTGGTACTCACGAGGTGAACTGGATATGCTGTAAAGGTCCTTCGAACCAGTAGAGGAGATCTTCCGACGCCTTCACACGGAACCCTGACTGCGTCATTCGCTTCTGGCCGTCGCTCCGTTAGAATCTCCGCCCGAGAAGCTCGCCTGCAAGGCTCTCCCGTCGGCGGTCGAATTGCTGCATATTCCGGCGTCGTTTCTCCGCCTTCTCCGTAGGGAAAAGTTTCAAGCCTGGGTTGGCTCGTAACGGCATAAAGCTCGCTCGCTCCGTCCAGCCTCGTGTCGTGCTTTCCTCGACCTTTCACTTCAGAAGCAAAGTCCCTTTTTCTTCTTCTCCTTCTCCGACGAGGTTTCGAATTTTTCCGCCTCTCACCCGCTCCGCAATCAGGTCTCCCATTGGTCGTTGCGTTTTGATTGCGATGACGACACTTTGCGCTCTTCCGCCCCCGCCTTCGAGCGGTAGAATATGCGAGAGCGAAAGTAAACACGAGTGTCGCCGGAAGACGAATCCAGATTCGATTTCCGTGACACTCAGGTGTTTCTGTTGTAATCGTGTCGGACATAAACAGAAATTTTGTTGGTTTGGAAAAAGGGAACTCCAAAAAATGAAGGAGAGGGACCGTGTTGGTACAATAATGCCCGAAAATGTCCATATAATAAATCCCTCTGTTGTTGCAACCCAGAGTGCTTGTTTGGTATCAGCAGAATCATGTGAAAAATCTACACAGACTATTGAGAAAATTATGGAAATAGAATCCAAAGCAGCAGATACATACAGGAATGAAGAAAGACTAGATAGCCGAGGAGCGGCTTTTGAAGATGGAAAAAGAGTTGATACTGGGTGTTCTACAGATGCTAGAAACCTTCCGTGGAGAAGAGAAACAAAAGTTATCAAGTGCAGTCAAGAAATTGGTAGAGAGAAATGATAAATTAAATGATAGGTTGGAACAGTTAGAACACGATTCGACTAACATGCATAGAAGGCTTCATACTTTTGAGCAGCATATAGAAGCGTGTGGAATTAGATGTATTCATTTGAGTAACGAAATGGAGATGCTCGAAGGTGGATGACATGTACCTTCCCAAGCCTGAGTTCAGAAACGAACAGCCTAGACAAGGCCCTGAGGCAGCTCAGCTGCACAGGGGAAGAGCAGAAATAGAATGACCGCCCCATCCTTATAATTTACGTAGTCGAGGACCGGTAGAAGATATAAGTAGAATCAGAGAATCCCTATGGAACTCACGATGTATCAATCAAAACAGAGAGAATGCCAATTTGAACAGTGTAGAATGCATAAAATCTCCACAGGAATTTACTTCACAATTTACAGGAGTTTTTGGGATATGATGTAAACGATTTCCCAGGACAAATGGAGAGTGAAGGAAATTTAGGACGACTAGAAACGATAAAAGAACCTCAAGTCTTAGAAATGCAAAAAATGACCAGCCGATTAAGCAAGCAAATAGCTGAGATGGCAGCAATGAACCAAGCATTGTCTGGATTGAATTAAAGTTGTTTACTACCGAGTATGACTGTGTGAGAATTTACATTAGTATGACTAGTTTTAAAATTGGAATCTTGGACAAGATTTATGATCGGTTTGTTGGAATTGTTAACACTATTAAAATCCGTTTGTTAACATCCGTTAGATGTATTAAGTCTGCCTAACGATAAAACGTAATTGTAAGTCTTTTTAACCCTAAAAGAAAGATAGACACTTGGTTAAGAAAATGATAAACGTTTAAACGTAATTATGAAGATAATTTTGTTATACATGAGAATGAAATTCTGATCTTTCTGTAAAAAACGGAAATGACGCCAGAAGATGTGACTCGAATTTCTACTCAATTGGAAGTAATATCATTGTTTTGAAACTAGACATCAAAATTATGTGAAATCAGTTGTTGAATAGAGTGGGTTTCAGCTATTCCCATGATTAATTGAAAGGGGTTATATATTACCATTTTTCCCTTTTATTGCTTTCATTATCTGGAAATGATAATAAAGAATATGTAATTAGCTGTTTTAATGTGGGTTAGTTGTAAATCTTAATCTAGTGGTTTGGGTTGTAATGATTAATTAACTTTTATATGGCATTACAATGATGGTCATTGTCAAGAGATTTTACCTTAGCCTTGTGATGCATTGACGATTTTTAAAGAAGCAGAAAAGGAGAGGTCTCCCTAGCCGCTATTGTTTTTCACCCTACTAGGTTGCATTTGATCACATTCGATCACCAAGACAACTACAACCCTCGTATCAGAGTGACAAGTTGGAACTTCAGTGCCTCAGATGCCACCAGGGACTATACAAGTGAACTGTTTATGAGTACTATGAACAATCAGGTATTTTAAGTAACGGACTGTGAACTGAAATTTTGGAAATCTACAAAATAATTGACATTGATTTACTTCAAGGTCACAGGTTCGGGAACCATTATTAGTGTTGTGATTTTACATATTTTAAGTAAACATTCTTAATGTTGCAGACAGTTGGCTTTAAGTTTTGTGTCTTGCTTTACATGAACATTAAAATGAATATTCCATTAAGTGCTGTACTTAGTTAATGTCTTTCAAAGATAATGCGTGAGATCTTTGACAAGTTGATCTTTCAATTTAAGAACTTTATGAACAGTAAATTTCGAATTGTGAATGACTTTGCTTAAAGCAGTGATTTTTGACTTTGAATGTTTTGTCTGAACATTGATTAAATCAGATAATTTAATTAATGATTTGTGATTTTCTAGGAAGCCTTTGAAGCAATGTTATGAACTATTAATAGAATCTTTAAAGTCATTTATTTTATAGTATTAATTATTCATTGCAGTTTATGATACCTCATTATCATTGTGACTATGTATTGTTTGTTTTGGATTTAATAAATTGAATCAAAAGATGGGATGGAAGAGAGAGGGAGAGACACGAGATTACCCATTTGGATGGACAGATGGAGATTATCGTGGATGACACTCAGAAGACAATGTAAGCTAGGCTCTTTAGGAACTTATATTGAACCATCAGTATGAGTTGGAAACGGTTCATCTAAGGATAAGTACTTTTCTTAAAAAGCGGAGTGATGTGGGACTACGATTTAAATGAACATTTATTGAGAACAAAGATAAAATATTATTTAAAACCTACGATTGAAATTGTATTATAATAAAATTTTTAGTGAGATTTCTTTTATGTAATGAGAGAAGAGAACGCGAGGACAGGAAACATGCCAGCCGAAGAGAGGACAGATGACACCGTCAGCAACGCTCGTCTCTTCTCAGGACTCAAAATCCAAGGAACCATTAAAGTATTCATATTTGACGTCATAAAGAGACTGTTTTATCCCACCTCCATCAATAGTTTTTAAATATATAATTTCAAGAATTGAACGACGCTGACGCGACTATTAATAACGATTATTGTCTGTAGAAGCATCTGGAAAGTAGAAAAATATTAGAGAATTATTGTCGGAACAGTTTGGGTTAGACGTATGCCGGAATTGTCAGAGATGAAGAGTTTGCAGAACATTTGAAATTTAAAATGTAACAGATGTACAAAGAACTATATGCTAGACTGGAGTAACCATTGACAGTCTGAGGAAGAACTAAGAGATGCCAGCGAAGTAACCGTACGAGAGCCGGATCGAGCTGCCTCCTTCGCCGATGTCGGAGAAGCACCGCCGAGCGAACCGATGATCCTATGCCGAGAACGACACCAGTGAGAGCCGTACTTTACAGCCCTAGAATCAGCCAGAGACGCTCCTACTTAGCCTCCATCCGCTGAGACCATCAAGACCCTGACGCCAAGACGACGCAGCTATAATGATGTCCATAGCGGGTAAATCTCGATGACAATCCCATCATTTTCTATGACCATCTTATTTATTTACACCTTATATTTAGAAAGAGTGTTGAGTTTATGGATAGTTATCATAATAGTGGGTAAATCCAGTTCCAGAGATTTTAAGCAATATAAGAATAAGGGAAAGGAAATTTAATACTTAATAAAGGGTTACAATTGAGAGTTAATAATTATAAAAACCTATTGTTCTTTAACTGCACTACTTCTCTAGCCGGACCTGTGGGCCAGGTAAGATATTTATGTGTGTGGAATGCCGGGCTAGTTGGAGCACTGAACCCCACTGCATTTGAGCACCTGATAATTGTTTAGTTAGTTTTTTAAGTCACAATTGGCACATATTTTCATGGAACGGGCGCCACATTTTGGGCGCAGTAAATTTCTTAATTATTTGTTTTTCCAATTGAGTCCCGCGTCCCACATATAGCCAGCCCCGCAATTCCGACCCCACTGGAACAATTGGGCCTAAATTTCATAGTAATGTAGATCTTGCCTATAGGAATCTGGATACTGAATTTTTCTTCTTTAAGCACCTAAATAGCAGATACATATTTTATGATCTCTGAATCCCACCCCCGTAATTCCAACCCCAGTGCACCAAACGAAATAGTGAAGGTGGACATCCCCATAGTAAGCTACATTCCGAATTTCAACCTTCTACCTCAAAAAATGTAGAAATTATGAAGGAGACAGATGGACATTATAAAACCAATAAGTAGCTCCATTCTTCCACTACTTAATAATAAAGATTATAAGCACTTAAGCAATCGTGCGTGGACAAAGCGATTCACGTGGGCGTGCCGATGTCAATAATAGTTAAAAGATGAATAGAAAGTAACAATATATTCATTCTTGACAAATCGATTGTTATATGGCATGCAATTATCTTGGTATTCTTTACAGTCACTGTTTTAACAGGTGAGTTCGACTTGAAGGGGTCCAGAAAAATTTTGAAAGGTTGAAACGGCCGGGCTAAGACCTTGATTGTCATATTTCTGAAAACAGAATTTGAAAAAGTTTAATCTGCTTTCAAGTTATCGTGCAAACGGCGGACGGCCGGCTGGATAAATGTATAGACCAAACGTGCATTCTAATAAGTAGCTTTTGTTAAAGCTCCTAATAAACCTACAATACAAAATAATTCCATGCAATAAAATACAAAGCAATTCCAATTTACCAGATAATAGAAATTGCTTTGAGGCAGCAATAGTTATGTTTCATATAACCGTACAGACGCAGTACAGTTATTACTGTAATATTTGTAATTGAGCAATTGTACCTCTACAAAGCGAACGTAACCAAATCCAATAGACCTTATTCAAAACTATTGGGATTGATAGTAAACGCAGACAATCACAGTGGTAAACAAAGTGGGTTCACGCGTTTGTTTGCTGTTGTTCTTGAAACTTGATAATGACGGACGTACTTTGCATTGTTGCAGGGCCATAATGCACACGTTTGGATTGCTTTTTGATACTATCAATCCCCTAATGCATTGGGGTTTTGCATATGGCTTATTAGAAACACAGGCCTGGCCGTTATCACCGAGAGAGAAGGCCTCTGCGATGAAACGTAATGCATTGTTACATCATCATAAATAGGGCCGTAGCAACACCTAGAAAGAAAGCCTCACAACTGAAACGTCACATATTGTTACATCATAATTCGACCATTGTTGATCGTATTTCGACCAATAGTAAGCCCTAAATTTGGTCGACATATGATGATGTAACAATGTATGACTTTTCAATTGTGAGGCTTTCTTTCTAGGAGATGTTGGCGATAGCCCACGAGAAAGACAGGCCCTGGCGCGGAAAAGTCACCTGATCATCTTAATCCGAATAACAATCTAACCTTCATTGTTTCCATATTGGATTCTAATAATCAGCGATTTTTCGTTTGTTGGAAACAATGAAGGTTACATTGTTACTCGGACTAAGATGGTCAGGTAACTTTTCCGCGCTAGGGCAATACCGCCTAGAGACAAAGCCGACGCGATATAATCAAGCCGTGGCACTGATTTTGTGACATCATGCAAACAGATGGATTTTGTGACGTCTTGCAAAAATAAATTTAAGAACAAAATAAGGATACTTAAAATTTAAAGTAAAATGATTTATTAAAAAAGTAAATGACCCATGTTTGGCATTAATGCATTTTATTTTACTGTATTTACTTAGTTATCTAAAATACAAAATTCATATTTAAAATACGTCACAAAAACCGATGGGATTTCGGCAATGCCAAGTGACGTAGTACCATGGCTTTATATGGATCGCGTCGGCTTCGCTAGAGAGAAAGCCTGCTTACGGAAAAATCACCTATGGTAGGGACAATTTCGGGCTTATCATTGGTTGAAATTTGATTAACAATACCCTACCGTATGTGACGTAACAATGTATGACGTTTTCGCGCTCAGGCTTTGAGTGGTGTTGGCCAGGGCCTGTCTTTCACGTGGGCTACGAAATAGGGGATTGTTATTCGTATTTCTACCAATAATAAGCCATAAATTTGCCCTAGCTATGATGATGTAACAATGTATTACTTTTCATCGCAGAAACCTTCTCTCTGTGCTTATGCCCTGGCGCCAAAAATTCACTTTCCATTATAGATTGGGTACGAGGCCAACGAGAGACGTGGGGTAACAGTGTAACCTTCATTGTTTCGATCTTGGATTTTAACAATCAATGTGCTTTCCTTTTTTGAAAACAATGAAGTTGGATTGTTGGTCGGATTACTATGATCAGGGGATTTCTCCGCGTCAGGGCCTTGGAACGTAAGCGAGGCCAACGAGAGACGTCAGCAATGATTAAAAGATAAACAGAAAGTAACATTGTTGAAAGAATCGATTGTCACATGACTTGCCATTATCATGGCATTCCTGCCGGTCACTGCTAGAGCACGTGCAGTCGACTTGCAGGGATCCACGAAAAGCCAGAAAAGTTGGTACAGCTGAGCTGAAACCTTGATGATCATATTGTCGAAAACAGAATTTGAAAAGGTTAATCTCTTTTAAATTATCATGCAAACGGCGAACGACTGGATAAACCTATAGACCAAGCGTGTAATCCTATAAGTAGTTTTTTGCTAAGGCTAAAATAAAGAAAGACATTAAATACGTCTAAACAATGAGCAGAATATTATATCTTAAATAATCTGCACATTAAGAGATGCACTAAGATCTCCTAATTTATTATGAAAAAAATTCTGACCTTAAAGCTGAAACTGTTATTACTTCTCAGCTTGGTCAACGATTGCAAGGTCACCATAAACGCTTTTTCAGAGACAGTTTTCTTTTCTGATGCAAAAATACGGAAGTAGATCAGGTAAGTACGGAAATAGATCAGGTAAGTACGGAAGTAGATCAGGTAAGTATGGAATATGAAGAACCGCTTCTAGTTTTAGTCCCTAAGAAACTTCTTTGTCGAGAATAGCATTTTCCGCTACTGCATCAGTGATTTTCTAAAGAATGGGTTTTGTTATTCTTTATTAAATACAAGATTTTATCCGCGCACAGTATGCGCGGTAATTAGTTTCAAATTCAACTATTATTGTTGCAAAGCTCGCACATGTTCTCCTTTATTTATAGTTTGACTAGCAGTGGTACCCGACGTTGCACGGGATAAATACACTTGTAGGTAAAGAGAAGAATCTCAAAAAATTAAATTACAACTCCCAATTCGTTAAATTAAAACTCAATCAATACAACACACAGCAAAGGGATTATCCATTTTTCTACTGACATGCTTACCATTTGCTCAATACAGCACGGAGCTAAAGGAGTGCTTCCTCTGTCATCTTTGCACTCTTTCTCAATAGTCTGCTAACTCTCCATTATCTCCAGTTACTGATCATTTTTAAAGATTTTCAAGAAATTGTTAAGTACTAAGAACTCTCTTTTCTAAAAAAAGCTTTGTTACAAATTGAAATTTATCTATATTGTACTAATTTTGCCTTTCTTTGTTGGTCATGAGAAATATATTGTTGATCCCTGCATAGTGTTGGTGCATTGCGTGTTAACACCATTGTTGATACCTATTGTTGCCCAACCTTTCCTTGCATTGTTGGTCAAGAGATATTTCTCATTAATTTGCCCTTCCATAACCATGAATATCGATTTTTTATCGATAATTATTATTTTTCTGAAATCTGAGGTAGACAGTGACTTCCTCACGGTTTGAAGGTCAAGTATGCAAAATTTCATCAAGATCGGAATAAATCTGTAGATTTGCATAAGAAAGAAACAAACAAACCCACAAACAAACAAACATCCTTCTTTATATATATAGAAAGAAAATTGATGTTAAGACAACAATGGTCAGGTGACTTTTCAGTTCCGGCGTGTGCTTTAAGCCAGTGCCAACAATGCTTAAACGTGCAACAACAATGCAAAACTATTTCCGTGACGAACTCACATGTTCTCCTTTATTTATAGTTTGATTGATTGATTGATTGATGATTACACCATTAGGAAACATGGTCCCAATCTGCGAACTAGGTAACTGCTCTTACCAGCCCAAAGGATATACGTATACACTGATTGGAAGAAAGTAATTGGACACTTTCGATTTTAGACGTTTTGTCGAATATCTAGAAAAATACTTGACGAATAATCCTGAAATTTCAGGAGTGAAAAAAGGACGTTACACATCATATATTTCAGCGAAGATTTTCTCCCGAAGGCAAATATGTGACCAGCAAAGAAGTGAACCAAAAAAATAATGTTTGGAATCACCCTGTAAAAAATAATGCTTGAAATGCATTGTAGCTGGAACATATGCTTGAGAGGCTTGTTTTACTTTTCTGTGTTCATTTGTATGAGAATAGCACGTATATTCATGGAGATATAAAGGTTT
>JAHWFO010004193.1:2583087-2749148 GCA_023313115.1 Rhysida immarginata
ATACAAATGAACACAGAAAAGTAAAACAAGCCTCTTAAGCATATGCTGTAGCTACAATGCATTTCAAGCAATATTTTTTACAGGGCGATTCCAAACATTGTTTTTTTGGTTCACTTCTTTGCTGGTCCCCTATTTGCCTTCGGGAGAAAACCTTCCCTGAAATATATGAGGTGTAACATCCTTTTTACATCCCCGAAATTTCAGGATAATTCGTCAAGTGTTTATCTAGATATTCGACAAAACGTCTAAAATCGAAAGTGTCCAATTACTTTCTTCCAATCAGTGTAGATAGCGTAATGGTTCCATGTCCAAGGTGGCCCAATTGGTGAACGTATCAGCACGATGAGCTGATGGTTCCTGGTTTGAATCCAGGCTGTGGAATTTTCTTTCCTATTTTCATTATTAATTTAAACATCTGAGGCGTGGCATAGGATAAAACCCTCATAGACAATTCTTGAGTTATTCTTTATTAAAAATTTATAGTCAGTTTCATTCAGACAAATTAACAAATGTAAAGCATGGCCTTATTCGTTATGGAATTACTAGGTAAAATTGTTTACAATAGAAATAAATTGCCAGTGAAGTGAAAGGAATTGAGAAAATGCATTTTGGAAGTTTGTCGTCGTTAATGGAATCGAAAATTTTTAAGTTAGTTTAAGAAGAAGATGAAGGTTACTAAAAAAAAAATCACATAGAAATATTATAAGCTCAAAAAATTACGTTGTTATAGAGAAGCAAAATATCAGATACAATAAAAGTTTAAGAAATACATTTTTATCCTATCTAATAAACTAAATTAATTTTCAAACCCTAGCTTTCCAGAAATTCTTAGAATTGTGGTGAAAAAAAAGCATTTTAGACAAGCTTCTTTTCCGAAGTATCTTTAATGTAATACACTGAGTTGCAAATAAACTTCAAAAGACATAATATATTTTTAAAGTCAAATTACAGATTAGTATTTTGCTTTATTTGTGAAGGCTGGCAAATCTTGAACATAATAGTAATATGGCTTAATTGGCTTATGTTTATGAAAAGGTCTTAAAATTTATGAATATCATCTTATGTAAAAAGTGAATCCTCTTATCAGTAAGCTGTATATACAAATGATTATAAGGCCCCTTTTTTTCTTACTTTATGTAATAACTATTTGCAATTATATAATAAACAAAACAATTTATTTCTTTTCATAACATAGCATGTGTGAAAATCTTGTGCGAGTTTTCGCTTTGCTGTTTATCTTCAGCTATATCTATAAATTATTAACATTGAAATACTCCCTAAGCTTTAAGAAATAAATCTCAGGATTATATTCATATATATAGTTAGGCCTTGTACATGCATGTGATCGAAAATATTTTCTTATAAATACCCCTTCCACGTTTCATCTGTTTTAGTTCACATGCTTGATAAAATCAGCTATTTCTAATAAAGTTTATTTAGATTTTTTAAACAAATATGAATTCTTTTATAATGTTTCAAGAGCATTCTTATTAAAATTAAAACCACGTAACTTTTAAAACCATTGTGTATATAAAACTAATCCTTCCAGAAATATTTGCTCATATGAAATCCTAAAGCTCTTCATCTTACGTGGTGATAATTATCTTTGAAAACGGAAAAGCAGCTTCAATTTAAAACACCATCCAAAGAGGACAGTTTTTTAAATAATGAAAAATATGAGCATTTTGAGAAGGAAATAAAATAAATATTTTATCGGATTACAATGAAAGGGTTTTAAAAGAATGACCCTTTGTCCGTATGTCGAACACAAAAATGGCTTTCTTGGAGAACGTCTTTGTTGAGCGCATTTTGGTGTACCGTTGAATAATAAAATATATAAAAACTTCAGAACTGTTATCCCGCGATTGATATATTGAATAAAGAGTTCAGTACTAAATAAATTAAGAGGTCCAGAGAAACTTTCATATGAATCGACTGTTGGACGAAAATCTCTTCGGAAATGGCAAGAAAGAGTACAAAATCAGCTATTTCAAACCTAAAATGCTGCTGAGCATTTTCAAATTTAAGCACAAAAGTTTCCTCCTTACACTTCACTTATCCTCGTAAATATTTATATTATACTGTAACCGATTTAGGAAGTTATATTGTATTAGCTGCCAGCTCGGTGGCCGAGAGGGTTAAGGCACAGGTCTTTCCGCTCTCGAAACCAGCGAGTCGCGGGTTCGAATCCTGCCAAGGGCATGGTTGTTTGTGTTTGTCTCTTTCATTATCATCCTTTCATCATGCGGAAGGCAACGGGAAACCACCGCATTATCACTCTTCCCTAGAAAACTGTGAATGGATAGCATATGTCCACACAGTCACCAGAAGTCGATTTCGACTTGATGGAACTCAACAACAACATTGTATAAGCTAATCTGTTAATTAGAGTAACTGCGTTTCTACTAAAATAAGCACGTGAAATTGCTAAAGCATGAATAAAGTCTAATTACATTAATTATAGTAAATTCTTGTTTGGAATTTTCTTTATATTAGACGTTGATCCGTTAATACGGCAAAGCCTCAATTAATACGAATAATTAATCGTATGAAACCTCGTACTAATTGAATTCGTGTTATTCGACATTAATAAAGCAATTGGTACATTGATTTCAACTCATGCGCAAAAAATGTACAAAACAATTTTCTAGTTTCAACATTTTTCAAATAATTTAATTTAATGTAATTTACTTTAATTTAACACCTAAGAATTAAAAGACATTTAGAGTCGTAAAGAAAATAATTTACGCACAATGGAATTGGATGTTTAAAAACCACAGCGTATTCGTTCTATTTTTTCAAATTCCTTCCTCAAATTTTCATGCATGCGTTTGTATTTCAGGACGGATTTATCTAGATCGAGAGAAGATTTGTATGCTTCGTTCGAAGCTGTAAGCCAGTAGAAAGCTGATGCAGCTTTGCCATTTTTTTTTCCATCACTGCATATTTTATAATGTATCGTGCATCGATTTGAGCAGTCCTAGATCTCTGCCAATGGTTGAATTGTTATCTGTTATATCCAGCTTCGACTTAAGGTTAAGGTTAACTGCCTCTTTTTTGCATCAGGAGAGCTTGCATAAGTGCATCCGTTCTTTGGTCCATTATTCTAAGCCAGTTTGTATAAACCAAAAAAAATTAAACTGATGAAAAATGCGCTTTAATTATGTTATTTATTGCGAATTCTAATTTTTGTAAAAATTAAAAAATGATCATATTTTGCAGTTCGCTTTAAATCCAACTTTCTATTATTCAACTTCTTCTCAACGAAACTTTGCAAGCATTATATAAAGTTAAAATAGAAGGAAAACATCAAGTTTCAAAATGAAAGAGAATCATAATGAAAATAGAATCAAGCCATTAAAGAGAGAAGCTAATAAAATACCTGTTCAATTTTTTTTTTTAACCCAGAAGCTCTTTATTCCTATGAACTCTTGGTCATTTTTCACGCCACGCTCAATGAATGAGATCAATTGGCCAAGCTTTTCACGGCGGTGAAGGCGAGCCGCGAAAATATAAATCTGCCCTTCTAAACGGGATTCTACAATTCAGCGGATTCTTGTTGAAATACTTCCTTCCAACACTACAACGAGCTCCGGTTTTAACATTTGGTTTAACATTCCCCCAATTACTGTAATTAATCCTTGGCTTTCGATTTGGCGACAGCTGTTCATTGTTAATGAATGGAATCCCTCCTACTCTTCCTCCTCCCCCTCGGCCGATCAATAAATCTGACCGAACGAAATAATGTGCTGATTCCTGTGAACTATTCCTTTTTTTAATCAAAGTTTAGATTACCTATGTTGGTACGTACACTGAATACGAATGGAAGTCAAAGCAAGATAATCACATAAAAATCTTAGCGGGCGATATTATCTATGGTGCCGCAAAAACCTTATCTGTAAGGGCAATCGAAAAGAGAGAATGATCCGCTGACTGAGTTCATTTAACACTCTTTTAATTACAGCAAAATAAATGAGTTTTATGTTTGCTTTAAGTGACAAATTCCTTTGTAATGAATCCTACTCTAAAGATTTTTTTTTATTTTTTTATTATTATTTTTCTTTTTTGTAAATTAAAGGTTTGAAAAGTCTGGGTTTTTTTGGTTTAAATCGGATGAGCATTAAATTACAAGCGATAATGAAAGTGGAAAATAAAAGGAACTTTATAAACTGTGTGAAACAAAACTTCATAGAAACAAAAGGAAAGAGATTCCACAAGCCGTGGTGTATTAAATATGGATTGTGAACAAGTGAGGTTTCCTTCTTTCGTCTCTGTGACTGTGAAAACTCTAAAAATATAATTATGTTTGCTAAATGAAGGGCAAAACTTCTTAAAGGATTTTAAAACTTCTAAAATATTCAATTCGTTTCCTAACGCTACATTTTCTCCCAAAGCCTGCTAATGAATCATGATACTTTTCCGGCCTGAAAATTAAAACAACAATTTCTAAAGGAGATTTTAGTTCCGTGGATAATTAATAACTTGATGCAAAGTTATTGAATTATTTTCTTGAATAAATCATTAGAACTCGAAGAACGACTATCTGGTTTGTTTTCTTTTATTTCGCCGTAATACAGGGTGAATTTAAAGTCGCGTACATCAAAGTTTAGCTGCGAATGTACCAGTTTGAGAATTTAAATGAAAGTAAAGTGTCACAGAGATTAGTTGAAATGTTGGCTTTTATTTTAAGCACACAAACTTTAGGTGTTACAATAAATGTTGGAAATGACGTCCTTTTGCGCGAATACAAGAGCGTGTTCGTTTTACCAGACAAACTTTAGGTGTCGTTTTTTTTTTTTAATAAGTTATCCTTCAGCGAGGATTGCGGCCCCCTCGTTCGCCAGGTCTATCACTCCCTGATTTCTTCCTATGGGGTTATCTGAAAAATATGGTTTATGTGAATAGTCCACACATGAATGCTGAACTGAAAACGAATATTACAACAGACATTTCTAATATCAACACTGCCATGCTTCGCAGAGCCTCACGAAATCTGGTGAAACGAACACGCTTTTGTATTCACAAAAAAGGACGTCATTTCCAACATTTATTGTAACACCTAAAGTTTGTCTGGTAAAAATAAAAGCCAACATTTCAACTAATCTCTGTGATACTTTACTTTCATTTAAATTCTCAAACTGGTACTTTTACGGACAACTAAACTTTGATGTGCCAACTTTAAGCTCACCCTGTATTTTCAGCGCCATTCAAGCAAATCTATTGCCGTCCTTTAATGGGCTGTATGCAAGACGTGAATTAGGTTAGGTTGGGTTATTTAGTTAGGTTATGTAGTTAAAACTTCTTATATGGAAATTTTTAATATCAATCGAAGCTGATATAAAACTTCCTAAGATGGTTTCATTTAGCTACTTCCTATAGTATTCTTTTGAAATAATGAAATCAGGATACTAATATCTCGAAGCTCAGTTAAATCCACAGTGAATATTTATTATTGATATTAATTTCTATAAAGACTATAACGTTTTAAGTTGTATGAGTTCAGAAATACGGGAAAAAAGTAAAGCGATAAGTAAGTCTTCAACAAAAGACAATATATTTACCTTTGATATACCAGAAAATATAAAATACTAAACTATTCCTAATTTTACAACAGGCAGAAACAACAGATATTATATATAATTCTTAATGTAAATAAAGTATATATTTATTGTAACAAAAAATAAACTACCTCTAACAAATTTTCACAAACCAATTTCTTTTGGAACCTGGCCATCAAAAGTTACGAGAAAAATGAAAGAAAACAAGATTTTTCAAAATAATACTTCTTAAGCCAGTAAACAGTTAAATCACAGATGTTATTAAGCTGGATCAACTGCCGTCGGGTGTTGGATAGTTATCCGTATTTTTGAGCCTTCTGATTGAATAAATAAGGATCTGTTCAATCAATGAAAGTGCACAACCTTGCGGTTGACCTTGCATAATCAAAAGTCTCTGCTGCTGACAGGTTCTAAAAACATCCAATCCTTTTTTCACTAATGCCCTTAAGCTAAGTAGGAAATGAAAATAATGTATGAGTAATGAGTAATGCAGAAAACGATAAAAACATTCTATATGAAACAAGGATTCGAACTGGTAAATTCATAATTTGAATCTATAGAAACAAAACTATCTTTCATTTTATCTACATTATAGAACTTTCCTGGTTCACTTTTTGAAACGTACGTTTAATTATAAAGTTACTATATTAATTTTTTATAACTTTTAAGATAGTTTTAAGTTTCACGACGGTGCTTCAAAAATTTAAAGTAGATTATTTTTATTAAAGCCAAAAAATTCATTATTTATAATTATTTTTTATCTGCGCACAGTCATTAATGAGACACAAAAATGATATTTCCAAAACAAACTTTGAATACATTGAACCTGATATTGCGTGTCATTCTTGATGATGTCGCACAAAAGAAAGTATGTTCACTGAAGTAACTCATGTATGCCTCAAACAACAATACTCAAGAATTTTCTCTTGTATATAGCCATTTTATCTCTTAAGAACATAAGATTGATAATGTAACAACTGTTACTATTTTCATCCTAAGCAGCAATCATTTTGATTATTTTATATATTTGTTATTTATAATATAGTATAGATTTAAGTAAATGCTAATCCGTTTTATTATATTTTATAATCAAAATGATATAATTAAAATGATATTTTATAATAATTTAAAGTATGGTTCAAAAATTTCAACCATGGATATGCTAAGAAATTGTACAATATACGACGATCAAATCATAAAATATAGACTGAATTAACCGAACGCCCTAAAAATTGCTGCTTTATGCTTTATACGAATACCCACGTGTTGAGAGCACTATTAAAAACGCTCACATAGATTATGGGAAAAAACTGATTAAACAGCAGAGCATTCTGCCATCTAAGTGGATCAGCGACTTCCAAAGAGGCGTCGTAATAGGTTGTGGCATTAGCGTCCAGAGCAAACGTGACAAAGTTGAATTTGCCCAAGTCGGAAAGAGAATGTACGATTTGCTGGTGATAGAAGAGCATATTGTGTGATCAAAACGTCTTGAGTTAGTTTATCAAAGCAACTACGAGAGGATCTCAAGCAAGTGGTGGGTCTATTTTCAGCGTCATGACAAGTTCGTCGGTGTTACATCCTCTAGGTAATACAGGTTGTGATACTACTAACCATATGCCAAAAACACACTACATAGCATGGGTGTGACCAACAAATGACAGGAGGGGAAAGTTCCCCTCTTCCTCATAAATCAAGTAAACTTATTCACAAATGGTAAAAATAAGATGCAGATGAGGAAACTTTCGAGTATTGGCATTGGCTTTATTTTGCAAAGAATGTGCTGGCATTTGGGGACTTGCCCCCCGAGGAGAACAAGTGGGCATCTTGCATCTCCCTCTTACATAAATCTTGGCTACGCCCATGCTGTCAAGGCGAATCATCCTCTTTCCCGTGCAAGAAATGTCTTTTCTAGCCAAGGCAAAGAGACACGCTACACTCTTTTCCAGTCAGATGGCAAAATTTGGCTAAAGTTATGGCTTAAGGTAAATACGACATCTAACAGATTGTTGTCTCAATAGTAAAGATCAGCGTATTAGAATGGTTGCCTATTCTTGTTTTTCATAGGTTGGTGAAGGCTCACTTGTTGAGATTGTAAACCCAACACTTTTTGAATATCTTGGTCGGTAAAAGTCTATTTATGAAACGGAGAGTTCTCCGTAGTGTCCTTCTTAATGTAATTGATGGAGTCTTGCAGTACACAGCAGGAAAGGAATACGCATAGAATTCCGACCGGTTTCGCCTTGTATTCCGGCTTTGTCAAGGACAGAAATGAAGAGGCAGACAAGAAACACTATATAAAGATTACGATGGTTTAAGCAGTCATTAATTGATTGGATACAAAATAAAGATAATTTGATAAACTTATAGACTATGGTGGTAAAATAGTTGCGATTGGTTGGAACGTGATGAGCGAATCAGTGTATATTGTAGAGCAAAAACAAAATGATTGACATGTAAAAAAAAAAAAGAAAAGAAAAAAATGAATTGGGATGACGTGAGTACAAATACCTACGAACATAGAAAGCGCTTGCTTTGGATTAATCTATTTTACAGTTATGGTTGATTCAGAAGATAGCCCATAATGATTGGCCATTTACTACGCAGTAGCAGTTAGGTCACCAACTGGTCATGATATTTTCCACTCTCTCCTTGGCTGCGATTTATTTAGGACATTATCATTAATGTTCAGTTAATTCTATCATTTCGGAGATACATACCAATTTTCAAACTCCTCAGATGAACTTTGGCCATAACCTGATTTTGATTTACAATCCATATTAAACGAAAAATTGCGCCAAATTTAATAGCAGTTGTGTAAACTATTAACAAACTTTAAACACTACCATATAATTCTATAATGGAATGAAGATACACATTACTTGAAGCACATGAAACGATTATCTTTGTAAAAACAATGCTCTTAAATTTTAATAGTTCAAAGTTCCTTTTAAAACGGAGTAAATTCCTCCGACCAAAGGATGGTATTTTAGCAGCAAGAAGCTTTTAAGAAATTGAAACACTTGAAGGGAATAAAGTAAAAGATTTAGCCGAAGATTTTAAACGCTGGAAACAGTTAACCATTTTTTCTTATCCACTTGGGGGTCATCGGTGTGCGTTTCGCACGCGAGGCATGTTTCCTCGAGCCCACTGATCTGTCTCGGCCTCGCCCAAACCCACGTGCTCGTTATGGCACCTCGAAACGACTGCCAAATACATTACTAGCACTAGCAACGAAGCGACGGAAAATGTGGCCTCAAATTAAAGAAAGGAAAAAAAGTGAGGCTCTACAATTTTAATCACGTTTTGATGTAAAGGTAGCATAGCAAAAGAAACAAAGGAAACGTTTTCGTGTATATACGAAAGCGTCAATTGTAACTCATAATGTCAACTCCCATAAATTCGAGCGTGAGCGACCAAATTTCCTCCATGAATAAAGGCAATTTTCGTGTATTTAGACAGCCTTTGTTCACGGGCTCTCGAATCATAAATGCTTCCTTAAACTCCTACTAAAAAGGCTAATTCGCGCCACATATTTTTTCCGATATAAATAATTGCATGTTGCACATAAAATATTATATTTGTGGGTTTTTTTGGGGGGGTTTTTTGTTCAAATTTCACTAAGGACCCTAAAAGTAATGAAGTCATTAAAGTTTAAACAATTTTGAACCAAAAATAATAAAGTCAATATAAGATACCAAAAACAAAACTGGTCTAATGAAGAAAATTACAATTTTTGAATTAGAATTGAAATGAATTAGAATTAAGTTCCATTAAACAAGTAAAAAAAAACGTTTATCACAACTTTGTTTTAAAATAGTAACAAAAGTAAGCATAATACATAGAATACAATGTAAATTAATGGCATAGTTAATAAATATTACTTAAACATGAAAAAAAGTAATCAGAAAACTTGGGAATTTTGCGAAATCATACTTAAGTTTTCATATAGCAGTGATAAGAAACAGCCCCCTATAAATTCCGCCTATGTTATTACACGATTCAAGAGCTAGTATCTTACCCTATACCTGAAGCCCTATAGTTTTGTAGCCTGGGGAAAAGCAAATACTATTAGGAGCATGTACCACTAGATATATAAACTGTAATATCAAAACAGATTTATTTTTCATATTAAATTGGTAAACATCACTTGAATTTCAGGTTTTGCTTCAATCAATTTTCCATTTCCGCTAGAGTCTTTTCTGCCAGTTTTGATTTTACAGGTAGTTTCAAAAAATTCCCGAAGCTTTTCACCATTCTGCGTATACAAGGGCGGTCCGATAATAAAGGTACAGGGAACGGGCATACAAGACCTGCGCGCGCAGCTACGACGTCACAAGCATACATAATGAGGACATATCAGTAGAAGTTACCACTGAAACGGTTCGTTCATTGAGTCAATACCTGGCGTACAGCAAGTTGACAAAATGACCGGTGTTATCGACAAATATGTGAAAGTCTTGCTTTGTGGTTTTCTCCCCCAAAAAACAATCATTAACAGCGACAGATACTGCGAAACACTGGAAAAATTCGTCGAAAGCGACCAGGACGATTACGCGCTGGAGTGAGGTTTTTTCATGATGGCGCACGACCTCACACTTCGAACAAGACGAAAGCCTGGCTGAAAGCGAGAAAGTGGGAAATCCTAAAGCATCCCCCTACAGTCCGCACATCGCCCCGTCCGATTTTCACATTTCGGTCCTCTAAAGAATTTTTATCGGGCAAACGATTCCCTAACCAAGAAGCATTGCAAGCTGAAGTTCGACAACATCTCGTTAATTTGGGAAAAGAAACGCACCGACAAGGAATGCTTAAACTGGTGAAGCGCTGGGACCAATGCTTAAATTTTCACGGCGATTATGTTAAAAAATAAACAAACCTTTGTAGTACGTCGACATTTGTTTCTTTGAATATGTCTTGGATAATTAACCTGCACCTGTATTATCGGACCGCCAGCGTATAAAGTTTTTTACGATCTTGAGACCTTTCAGTTTTATGCACCAACATATTGTTGCCAGGTTTAAATAAACCACGTGTCCCTGTACATGTTTAAACACGCGCTGCGGACGCAGATATGTAGCGTAGCGTGATGCGCGCATCACATTCAGTTGTTCCAGCCTTTCAGCAGTCAAACATGCCGCAATTTGAGCAGCGTGCCAACGTCAAATTGCGGAAAGCGTTTTCGGAAACAGTGGCATTACCTCGAGAGACCTATTGTGATGCAGCAATGGGAAGAACTCAAATTTATATCTGACGTCGTCGGTTTAAGGAAGAATGACGAAAAATTGAGGATGATCCAAGGTTATGTAAACCCTCGACGGTTAGAAATGCAAAAACAATTGCTTAAATTGCGGAACTAGCGCGGGCTGATTGACGCGGGATTGTCAAAGAACTTTTGCTACTCAAACTGGAATTTCCATCAGCAGACCTTAACATGCATCGCGTTTGTCAGCATATGGTACCCAAAAAACTAACAGTCACAATTGCTTTGCGAAATCGCAGGGGATAATATCGATTCTGTTGACAAAGATCCCAGTTTGTTACGGCGAATCATCACAATGCTTGGGGTTTTTTGTTTTTTGTTTTTTTTTACACACTTTTATTGAACCTCACTTGTTTGTGTGTTTGTGCGCAAATTTTTTAATGAATATTTAGCCCACTTCCTGACTACTTACAGCTCAGCAACTTTCTCCAGCGGCGTGTTATCGATGACAATGCATGTTTCAATCGTTAGTTTCATTAGTCTTTCATTTTTTCTTAAGTTATTTAGTTATTTAATATATATACAGTGCAATCATGACGTAGCTACTGCCTGTATTGTTATTTATTGTTTTCATTGTTAATTGTCATATGTAATTGTTGTTAATTTGATCATCAATGCCAAAGCCTACAACAATAAAGGAAAGCCTTTCCAATAGTGCTGCAAATGGTGATCCAAAATGAAACAATGTGTAGAGTTAACTTGCAGCTCCGCGTCTAGTTAAAAAAAGAACAACCGAGTTGCTTCCTTGAAATTAGAAAAATGATTTATGACATCAAGATTTGAGCCGGTAACATAATTATGTTAAAGTAAATTAAATGAGATCAGAGGTGCGCTAGGTAGATTTACTTTATTGAAAATTATTTTTGAAGTTTATTTTATAATACAGTCGAACCTCTCTATAATGAATAATCATATAACGACTTTTCCCCCTATAATGAATTTTTACTTTGGTCTTAACCTAGATAAACATGTAAATCTTGAGATTTAACAATATTTCTCTATAACAACTTTTCCGTATAACAAATTTTTGGGGAGTGGACAATGATTTCGTTATAAGGAAATTCGACTGTATCAAGTTAAGGTTATTTGTCGTGGGTCGAAAATTTTTCTGTGGACCGGCGGTCACTAAATACTCCAATACAATAAGAAAATGTGCCAAAATTTCTTTTTGGAATCCGCATAAGATAGTAAACAACTATCCACAGCAAAGTTGAGAGATCATTATCAGCGCTACCAGGTGGCAAAGCGAGAAGATTATTGTTCAAAAATTTCGCATCATTGCCACAATAGACCAGCGAGCTATTAGGCAGGCTTTCCATATCTTTGTAGGCTATGTCAATGCTATATAGCTAAGTTGTTGATGAAACGTCTTTGGGGAGAGGTCTGTTTCTGATTAGCCAGCGTAATGTATTGTGAACATGCATTGATACAACATAGCCGACTGAGCAGACTTCCAAAATTTTTTTGGTTTTGTAGGTATCATATAAAAGCTTATTTTTTTAAAATAAAGACTAAAAAGAATAAAATAAAAATTTTAAAGCACAAACTTTCACCTTAAAAAGTCCAGCAAAAGTGAAAAATCTTAATTTAAAAAAAGATAAAAGTGTGGTGGCGCGTTTTAATATTTAATTTTAAAAAGAAAATACTACAAAATAAAATAAACGCGCCACCATACTTTTGCCTTTTTAAAAAAATTAGATTTTTTACTTTTTACTGCACTTTTTAAGGTGACAGTGTGTGCTTTAAAATTTTTATTTTATTCTTTTATATTGCAAAGGACCAGTCCATTATGAATTCATACAGGAAGGTCATACGTTTAAAGAAATGTACGTAGACATTCTGCGACGCCTGCGTGACGCCATTCGCCGCAAACGTCAAATGGACCAACAAACTATGGGTACTTTACCATGATAACGCGCCGGCTCATCTATCATTTCTTGTGGAGAAGTATCTGGCAAAGCACAGAGTAACTCTACTTTCACAAGCCCCTTACTCACCTGACATGGCCCCATGTGACTTTTACCTCTTTCCCATACCGAAGATAGAGCTGAACAGGCATTATTTCCAATCAGCGGAAGAGATCAAGCTGGCTGGGAACGGAAGCTCTGAAAAAAGCGGCAAATAAAGATCACAACCAGCCTTCGACAAAATGTATGAACGTTGCTGTAAGTGTATAGTTGCCAAAGGGTATTACTTCGAAGGCAACTATCTCGAAGCAAAGTGTGCATTACTTTTTTCCGAAGCAAAGTTCGGAGACTTTTTGAATCTACCTCGTACAAGTTAGCCAAATTCATGTTAGACAAATTTTTCAAATATTACTCAAGAATGAGAACGCAGTAAATTTAATTTTTAATTTAAAATCTAAAAGATTTTCAATGACAAATGTAGCGACATATCGGTTGGAGTTCAAAGACTGATTCACGTTTATGGGCAGAATTCGCATAGTAGTATCCCCAGTATGAGTCAGCATTAGTGATGCTGATGAGGTCACGTGATTTTTCATCTGCTAAAGAAAACGCAGGTATTGTGTATCTGTCATTAAAATATTACGTTTTTTCGCACATCCAAGCCGTCAAAAATAAAACAGTGGAGGGAGGGATAAACATCTGCCTCTGGCTGCATCGTATAACTTAAATTTTTAGAATTTTCTGTATCAACAAGCGGTACCAGAAAGGTACTGCTATCAGGAAAACCCACGACAGAAGGAAACCAGAACAGAGATTGATTTGTATTGATTTGCATCTTAATGAAAAAACGCTATAAGCGGACCGTATGGGAAATATACCTACTCTCATGACAAGAAGTGCCGGAAACACTATGTAAAGTTCCTTTCAGCGAACAAGTTATAGAGTTTGGTAACGTTAAGCGAGGAGTGGCCATCCCTGTCTGATACAAACAAAATGCGGCCAATATATCAACTTCATAAAAGAGAAATTTCTTATTCCGATTGGGATAAGCCTATGCCGCAAGAGTTTTTCAAAAGTATTTATTGTGGTCACAGGATACTTTCCCAAGCGCAGGTCTGAGATAAGAAGGATCGAAATAAAATGACGAAATCAATTCCGGACAACATCCTACATTTGCACCACACAAAAATTCCAGCTCTTGGCAATGCAACTCGTGAACATCTAAAATGAACCTTCCCTACATGACCGAAATGGAACGAGAAAAGGAAATCCGTGCCACGTCTTTTACCTATATCTCGGCAAAGGCACCGGATATCTCTCCTATAGTTTCTTAGCGTTTTCGGGCTCTTAAAACGGATGTCCAAGAAAAGTTATTATTAACAGAAGTTTTATGACCATTGCTGGCCTACGAATAGCTTCAAAGTAGGCGTGGTTTGCAATGGAACATAATGCTCAGAAATATAGTCTTCAATAACGGAAATTGTAATGTCACATGTTAACAGTAAACAAGGCTATCACAATGAACAACGCCCATCCTTGAGGAAAATGTTTTGGCAAAAACTGACCCATAAATGCGAATCAATGTTTTTATCTTTCTGTAGAATTAATGTATTGCGATATGCTGAATTGCGGAACAAAAGCGCTAAGAAACGGATAGATCAGATAGAAGCATTATTTAGTGTCTATTTATTCTTCTATTAATTAGTCATCTATGAATGTTATAAAGTATATTACATGAGATTTTCTGATATGTAGGATATTTGTAATTAAACTAATATAATTCGTAATCTACCAACCAGATTAAGCCTTGGGAAAATGTGGCCCTGCTGTAGCCTAGGCAGGTGATAATTAGCACAAACGACAGTTAAAACTTCTAATGCAAATCATCGGTGACACTGGCTAAAAACAGCGCTAGTATTTCAAGCTATAAAGCCAAAGGGGCAGTTCAGAAACACATTACAAAGACCAGCTCTGCTCGCCACGCGTCTTAGGTTTCCTACTGCGAAGTTCTTTAACGCTCACCAATCCTCGCGAGGGAGAAGTGATTGATTGTGCTGAATAAAACGTCATGTTTCCAATAAATTTTGTCTTTGTTATTAATTTATCTGTCATTTGTAATTTTTTGTATTGCAGAGCACCACATTTACCCTCCTTGCGACATTTGAAAAAATTATTAGAATCATTTATAGGAAAAACTACAAAATTTTTCGCGGATTCCTTTGTCCCATGCCTTGGTGCCATTCTGTTTGGCAGATTACGCTATAGATATCTCTGAATTTATCAAACATCCTGTATAATTTAACATTGCCTTGAAGTTGTTTTTTTTTTATAAAACTCCCAATGTTTCTAAATTAACTGAGGCATTTCCAGTTATTTTCCATTATTGGCCTACCATTCACTAAGAATGAAGTCCTATGTGCCCGTTTTCCAGACTCAAAAATGTTTTTTCTGAAATCGACTTAAAAGCTCATGACTCAAAAAGATATGTTGAAATTTTGAAGAAAAAATCCGTTTACGTATGTGACCAATTTTGTGCGGATCTCCTCCAAAACGACAAAGGACAGAACCAAATGAAATTAATACATACTTATTATTATTATTATTATTATTATTATTATTATTATTATTATTATTATTATACTTTTGCACCCGATAGGGGTAAATTGTTGATAAAAGCATAGAATCTTAAGTGAAATCATTAGGTAATTGGCGTAGAATGTGTAAAGCGTGTCTCTTATGATTAGAACAATGTCTCAGTGTGCAATTAATAATCTGATTTCTAAAATCGTATGTAAGAATTCCAATCATCAATAGTATTATAAGGGAAAAACGATTCTAGAAATTTCATCTAGCATCCATTGTTTAATAAAGTATATGGGATGATTGCAATCAGTAAGTTCATTGTAAAACTCTTAACTTCGCAAAGGAAATAATGCTATTAAATGTAGGAATAGAATACTGTGAATATACATCAGTTAAGGATACGAGTTTCGGTAGGGCAAAGGCCACCCTAATAACATTGTTGTAAGCGACCTGAACTCTTGTTAGCAAGATCTTCGATGCAGCAGACCAGATAACAATTCCATGTTCAACTTTGGGAATTAAAATAGAATGAATAGCCTTAGTAATCTCACTTCTCGATAAGATTCTGCGTAATCTTCTAAAAAGGAACTTTAAACGACTCAGGTGTCCTATAGTAAGTTCAATATGGTCAGCAAAAGTTAGCTTATTATTAATTGAGAATCCTAAAATTTTGCAAGCTTGACGTGGAGTTTGAGGATGTTTTTCAATCAGGATAATGTTCGTTTTTGCTTCTTAAATGTTAGTTCTTGAGAAGCATACCATTCACTCGATGGATTTGTTGTAACGTGATATGTTTGTTGATGGCGATGGCGATTTAAACTAGAAATTATCGTCAACATACGCTAAGATATTATAGCGCAAAGGTAGTTGAAAGTTCTGGACGGTGGCAGCAGCATACAAGACGGTTGCTGTTGGCGAGCCTTGTAATCGTCCCCTGGTAGAGAGGAACTCCACAGCATTGTTTCAAGATAGTTAACACGTTTATATAAAAAGTCATGCATGATGGAAAGCATATTTTGGTCAACATCAAATCGCCTGAGTTGATGGATTAAGTTATATCGGTTTATGGCGTCGATGGCTACATAGTAGCCGAAATGTATACATATATGATGTATAAAAAAGTTGTTTTGTGGACAAGTGGAGCCTCCTTCTCTCTTCTATTCAAGTGTCACGTGGATTTGCAGAGTAATTTGACAAGAGACAAAAAACGATAAATAAAGAAATAAGAATATTATTCCGAAGTTTGAAAGATTAAATATGATTGAATAAAGTCTATACAGTGGAAGCTGTCATTGGTTCAAAACAAAAAGAAGAGATTCGGTGTAATTTTTCCTTCTAAATTAATCCGGAAAAAATATACCAGTAATGTAAATAACACCGCCCGTAGTCGGAATACGATGGATACGATATATGACGTAGACACGAGTGTCCTTGAAGAAAAAAATACGGTGCACGAGTAGAAAGCTTATCTCTCGGCGCTCGTCGAAATGACTGCTTGCGGTTCAAAAGAAAAAAACACCCCACGAGATGCGAAGATGATTTTCCTTGCAAAGCACTAACGATTAACGCTATGGATTCCGAGGAAACCAGCACCTTCCTTTATCACACATATATTTGACGATCAAGAAATTTGATGTTTCGTCGAACACTGAAATTTGCACAAGAATCGGAATTAACCGATAACTGAATTTATGGATAGCACATGTAACACTAACTGGAAATCACTTAATAGACGAGGCTCTTTCAGCCGCGCTCCTTCTTAGTTATTATTATGCACACTAAATTAACTGCCTCCGGCAAACTGCTATAACACTGAATCACACTTGGCCACTTAACACATTGACACTTTTATCGTAGCAAGTTAGATCAACACTTATAAGGTACACACACTGTTGAACACACACTCTTGATTGTAGAAACGTGTAGAAAAGAAGACTTGAATAAAAATGACGTTGAAGTTTGACGCTCGAAGTTGATGAGACCTCCTTATTTCGATAAATGCAAATTGTCGCTCTGCGAACGGTGAAAACGACAAATTTAAATGTCAGATAATTAATGTCGTGATTCCACGATATTTAATGTAAATACAGTTACCCATCGACAGTACTCTAATGTCAGAAATTAAGGCGAACCGAGTTGTGCCAGGTAAGTTTTCGTGCAACGTCGTCAACCCTTACAGGGAAGCGGAAAAGTCCTGTCGTCGTGCAGAGAAGAGAATTACGTGAAATTTATAAAGCACGTTATGGAAAAGAGGACGAAGACCCCGGGATGAATCCCCCTGTTCCTCTATATAGGTAAGTAATTATAGAAAACGGGAACACATCAAGGGCTTCATTCGTTTTCAGAGAGTTCGTTTGCATCCGGCGAAAACACTGTTCTAAATTTGCTAATTACTGCGGCTTGGATGTGAGCACGAAATATTGTCAGATTACTCACTCCGCTCACTTGCACCTCAGACGCAAAATTTATAATAGAAAAAGCCCTACCGTATATTATGACTCCTGGCTGGTAGCTTTCTCCGTCGTTAGCGCTCGGCCGGCGCCATCCATTTTCCGTTGCTGTCGCTTGTGAGGGATGAAGAAGTTTTCCGTCGCCCGACGAATTTTCCGCCGTTAATGACGAGGCCTCCAAATAAACTATTAGGCTCTCTATGGCTTTTTCGAGCCTACCTTGTAGGTCTGACGGGTACTGTAACGGTTCTCAGTTCTCCCGCTCGCTGCTCGCTCCAGTCGGTTCCTCTCGGTCACGTCGCTCGCCGACCGCTTTCACGATATCGTCGTCACACTCCTCACAATTCCAGAATGGACTTTTAGCCGCCGTCTGCTGCATGGAGGTGGAATGGAGCTCTTACGGTTTCGTTCGTTTAGTTGACAGCCATAATTTGCGCACTTGAGTCGCTGATTTTGACGAGGCGCATCCTCTCACTCCCTTCCTTGTCGCCTCCATCTTTCTTTTCCCCCTCTCGACTGCCGTGATCCACGTGATTTCTTCGGGATGACATCACTCTCGACCGACGTACCTCCTATGTCATCCTTTTTCTCCTTTCTCGAGGACGATTTCTCCTGTCGAAATCCACGTGGCATCAAGTATCCACAGAGTTCTAAGGTCAGGTGTTGTTATTTTATTTATGTTAGTTAATTTTGATATGGCCGATAAAATACAAATCTGTTTATAGTTGATGACATCATTGAATTTTCCTTTTTTATAGACAGGAACTCTGAGGGTTCTTTTAAAATCAGTGTGAAACTGTTTCCACTATAATATACAGAGTGGGCCAGAAAAAAGGATTCATGAAAATTTTCTAAGTTCAATCTGTATGGTCCAATGGGTATCAGTCATCAGTGAAAGGAAATATAACATAAGACGTATTCAAAAATAGGAGATGATGGTTTATTGAAAAAAACTCTCTCAATCATAATTTCACGAAAGAAAAAAATTACAATTTTCAGTTTTCTGTTTTTGGGAGAAACCGCTAAAACAATGTCACGAGTAGAAAATTACAGTTGAAATAAGCTTAACACTTTTCGTTCAGTAAATCATCATTATCCCCTATCCTGAAATGGACACGTCTCATCTAACATTTTCTTTCACTAATGATAGCATATAGTTCAACGGAACCTCTCACACCCATTGGACCATACCCATCGAACTTGGAAAATTTTCATGAATCCTTTATTCTGGCCCACTCTGTATTATTTAGTAAGTGCAAGAAAACTTGGTTTTCGAACGGACCCCAGTTTTTAATAACAGAAATGGTAAACATGTTATTTAGAGGGAACCTTAAATTGTGCCTTGACGTATTTTTTATGACAATTGGTTATGTCTTTTTAGAGATATTAATTCTTTTCTAAAAATGAAAAAAATGGCTGCATTCATACAAGCCTGCCAAACTCAATACACCTTATATGTACAGACTTCTCTTATTAAGACGATTTTTGTAAATAATTTGTTTGGCTCTGATGAACAGTTTTGGAGTTATTAACGCAGCCCCATAATCCCCCTCCCCCGAGAGAATTTTTTTAAAATTAAAAAATAAATACATAGAGGGTTACTTAAACTAAACATTCACATATTTTTCTTGAAAATGGGCTAAGCCTTTTTAGATAATTATATTAAGTTTTTTTCCGAAAAATGAAATATGGCCGAAGCATTCATTTCAGAGAACCAAAAGCGATAAAAACGGCCTGAACGGACTCCTTTTATTGAGATGAACGTCTTTTGTAAAGAAATTGTTTGGCTGCGATGAGCCATTTTGGAGTTAATAAGATTTTAAAGACTCCCCAACCCCCGCCTTCAAATACAAAAAACATTCTTCAAATCAGGAATTCCTCCTTCCCAAGAAACTGCAGATAGTGCTCCAAGCATAAGGTAATCATAAAAAAATGGAAGGAAATATTCCACGACCTGGATTCCAAGCAGGAACCATGAGTTGGAGATGGTACAACAGGAACTGTCTCCACCTAATGACTACAAGGTAGTCAAGATGGAACACTGACATTACTTTATGCTTGGAGCATGATCTCCAGTTTACATTTTTTAATATCTCATGTGTGTTCTTCAACTTTTCCGATAGTTGGGAAGGAGGAATTCTCGATTTGCGAGCTAAGACCTGCTCTATTATTGGGCTTCCGTTCTTAAAAAAAAAAAATTTTTTTCGAAAACGTTTCATGGCCAAATGATGGACCTGTACGAATGCACCAATCCGCCATTTCAATTTATTTGTTATTATCTGTTAGCATTTCCCTGACTTTGGCTAGAAGAATCTATTAGCTAATAAATTTACTACAAAGTTCATCTCTTCAAACACTGCTATCCTGTTATCTCAGCATTAGCAATTTTTAAAAATTTTTAATACTGTAAAAAAAATTATAAACTCTATAAGTTAAACAAATTTTTTCTAACTACATGCACCATTTTTGAATGAAAGTTTTCTAGAGACATTTAGAATGATCATAAAATTATTACAGTCGTTTACGCCATTACAATCAATATCTTCAAGTAGACTGTTTAAGCCAATCAGCTTAAAAAGCACCTGAAATTGCAAATACATTCGTATCGGAAACAAGCTATCACGATTATCTCTCCAACAACCTATATAATCCTTCGATGCCATTTATCCACGATCTCTCACAATAGGTGGGATCAATGTGATAGTGCTTCTGGGGATTTTACGAATGCGTCTGTGTTGATAAATTCGTTAAACAACTGTACAAATTCTCATTTTAATTTGAATGCATGTTTAACGATAACACAAATTTCGATTGATATCTTGCCTAAAATTAATAGCTCCATTAAATTCGCTCAGTTAGATGATTAACAGCACTGATGTACAATAAACGTATTATTTCTCATAATGCTGAAATTAAAAAAAAAAGCTATTGCTATGTTACCCACATATTCACTAGGCATAAAGAATTTCACTAGACAAAGAATTTTCTATTTATTTCAAAATTGTTCTAGATAAAATTTCTGAGCAGCTTATTTCGTCGTAATCACGTTGAGTAGAAAATGAGCTGCTTCCATAGAAACGAATTACGAGACAAGAAAAACCTTTTATTTTGTAATATTACGATAGAAACCTAAAACCAATAACGGATAAAAAAGAGAGCTTATTTTCGAAGAGGACATAAGGGAAAATCATTGAAAAATGATTCTTAACAGTCTGTTGTTCAACTGATCCTTCATGCCCTGTATTTCTGAAAACGGCAAAAAATGTTTACGTTTGGCAACAGATTTTTGCTATTACTTCGTTCTGGAGAGATTTTTTAAACGTAAACAGATATCTGCGGGAATGTTAGAGCTTTGTTATTGCTATGACCTCACATTTAAATGGCGTTATTATTCCAATACAATCAGATTCTAAATTTAAAAAAACGATTAAAGTTGAAAAGAATATTTCGAAGCCAATTTTTAAAGTCGTTATCATTACTATTAATTTAACATTAAAATTGAAACTTTCCTGATTTTAACTCAAAGAAAATCAAAAGTTTATTTAGTTCAGTCTTAATTTTAGAAATATAAAATCTATGTATCTTTCGTTCAAACAATTCCAACGAAGAGAAATGATTCTGTCAACCGTTCAGTTCGCATTCTACAGCATCTTTAAATACTATAGCCTACGTATATATGAAATAGCAGTTCATTTTTTAAATACACACAATTCTGTTTTTACATGAACTATTTTTGCGTTTTGGATTTAACACGAATTTGGAAAAAAAAAACGGTCATTTTGACCCACTTGTTTTGATTTAACACGACTGACACAAACTCCATGGGGGAAAAACAGTCGTTTTGTGGAGAATTTCACGAATTTGTGTGATTTAAATGCGATATTTGTTTTGTCTGCAGTTTGTATTTCATAAATTTACTCAGACGTCTTACACAGAAATATACCGTATTACGAGTACCCGGTAACCCGTTGTATTGGAAACAGAATACAGAAGCCGGAACTGTATAGCAAGTCTTTCTCTCCTTACTATATAAACAGTTTAAATGAAACGTACCTAATTTTTGTATGTACAGTGCAAGGAATGAGCACGCTAAATTTCAGCTTCCTACCTACATGGAAAGTGGGATAATTAATGAAGAGTCAGTGAGGGCCTTTTGTACATATAGGTTGTCCCCCACGGTTTGACCTCATTAATGTCGGGCATAAAGAAAAGGAAACAACCATGTCACAAATGCTTAACGCTGGCTAAAACCCCATTCAGCTCCAGGTAAAGATACAATGGAAAGAAGAAAGTAAAATAAAATATCCTTTCATAGAGAGCACCAAAAGCAAGAAAAACGTACGTGCTAAATTTCAAGTTTGCAGGCTTCATAGTTCTGGAGATTTCGTGATGAAAGAATAAGTGTACGTTTTTCGCTTTTATATACAAAAATTAAAGTTAAAATTTCGTAACTCACTATAGCAAAAACTATTCATCAGAAAACCATGAAATTTTGGGAATGCATTAACTACTTGATGGAAATATTTGTCAGATCAAAAGAAAAAAACAAACAAAATAACAACTTAGTTCCAAAAACCATCAATACAGGGCAAATTTCAAGATGAAATACTGGCAAATGGTAATTTTGGTTATGTAAAGCTGCTAATGCAGAACCAAAGTCATAACTGTTTAGCATGTCAACGAATATGACTTTGACTCTTCCAGAAAGTACTTTGCTCGTAAAATTGTTTGACTAAAATGGTGAATCTGCTACTGAAGCTTTGCAAAAATTGTTTTTGCGAAATGTTACGCACATGGCATACGCGGAATTCAATCGTCGAACAAGCTATTTTACGCTTACAGATGGTAGCATTCAATGGTGGCCATCATATTGAGCATGTCTTGGAATCATTAGACAAATAAATTGTGTAGTTCTTTGTTACGTTCTCGACTACGCCTTCTATTGGTAGTTTCTGGAACCAACTTTTTTATTTTTGCTCTGGAAAAAATTCCCATCATGTAATTAAGGCATTCCCAAAATTTCATGATTCTGTGATGAATAGTTTTTGCTGTAGCAAGCTACGAAATGTTAACTTTAATTTGAGTAAACGAAAACTTGATAAATGGTAGTACGGGCGATTCTAAGCGAAAAAGTTGATATGAACATGGGCCCGAATTTGAACGATAACCGAGATATGAACAGAAATAAAAATGCTAACACCAAGTTCAACAAGTAAATAACTTGTTCAACAAGTAAAAGATGAAATTTGGGGTGGAGGGAAAATAGGGTACATATAACTATTATTATAGTTAAAATTTGATCGAATTCAAACGAATAGTTTCTGAGTTACGCATTCAACATCGTAATACATGAAAATAAAATCTTGTTACGTGTAGTTTTATTTATAGTTTATTTCTATTATTTATATTCCTTTCAAGTGATAATTTACTTTAGGTAATACATTTTTATATACATGATAAAATATTTTTTATGAAATAGAAATGATACCATTCTACATGATTATTCATAAGATTTATTGTATTATTATTTTAGAATTTTTAGATAATGTAGTATTACACGTATTCTTGGGTAACATTAAAACGAGGTACTTTTTACAGGAGTAAATTTGCACCACTCATGAAATTATACACAAGTCAACTCACGTATTTTGGTTACTGATGTATCTACAATTTTGGATCTTCTTTCCTAAACATATCTGTGCTGCTTGATTTTTCTGAAATTTTTCTCAAGAAAAAGTTATATTTTGCTATTAGAAAACGACTTAATTAGAAGGTAAATGTCATTTATTTGTGTATAAATATTGTTATTGTTTAAATCACATATTAAATTTCAATAAACTGATTATTTATCATTATTAAATCGATATTAATTTGGTGGTTATATTCTGAGCAAAACGGGGACTAGTTTGTACCGTGCAAAGTTTTAGGCTTACTCAAGCTCAGTATCAATCTTATTACGTTCAAAATAAATATTGCTAACAGATTACTGTTGTTTTAGAATGGTAAGATAGAAGAAGGTAGGAGCTCGGCGATATGGAGATTACTTCACTGAAACGCTGGAAGAATGCATGAAATCGATAAGAAATGGGACATTTACTCAGCGCATAACTGCAGAACATTTTAATTTACCTAGAAGAACAATAAACCGTAAAATAAAACAAAATTTTTATGGTGTAAATATTTTTTGCTAAATATTAGTCACTAACATTTTCACACGCGTTTACTATATCAATAATCGAACTTGTGCCATTTGTTTGTTAATACCAAATTTCATACAATTCGTTAGTTGTTGTCACTTTTACAATGTTAAACGTCATTTTTGCACTATTTTGAAGTTTCATTATTTTTTTTATTACCTGATAAATCTACTTATTGTCAGTTTTCTGTAGTACTATATGGTAACACAATAAATTTTAAATGGGAACACATTAGCTCAAGATATTACCATGCTTTAAAAATTTATTCGTATAATATGTGGTGAAAAATAACCCGCTGCTACAGTATACTTTACACTATTTTTAAATTACTAAAAATTAAAAAAAAATTGTTATGGTAATAGAATTGTTTTCACATTGTCTTATAATATACCAACATCATTTTCAAAATTCATCTTACAAATTTGCTCTGTCTTACACGACTTTTCTTTAATAAACTCAAAAACTGTGCAAAGTAACCCCGTTTTAAGGAACGTATTTATCGTGTGAAAACAGAATTAGTTGTATATCACACATAGCTTCTATTATAATTTTTTTAAAAATAAATTAACCTACTTGCTTTATAAAATTCTTCCCTACCAAGAAAGAATTTCCAAGATTCAATAAAGGGATGAATAAAAAGAATTCCCAAGAGGCTACAACAAATAAGAGAAAACGATCATTAAGACAATTCACTATAATGACATTTGTCAACTATGATTGTCACATACTTTTGCGTGCTTCTAATAATTTATGACGAGTTTCTAACCTAAAGTTCAAAGACCCTCCTGGCACGCGACCCATAAATTTTACGTTACACTAATTCTCTTAATATCTGTCTTACGTGCTAAATTCAATGAATTTTTAAAGAAACAAATTATCAATTACAATAACTGTGCAATAAATGGATGCACATCCAAAATCTCGAGTTTACTGAAGAGAATTCTTCCTCGTGAAATTTACTAGAAAAATAATGCGTGTAACCGAAAAGGAAGTATTAACGATCGAATTTATTTAAAGAGATTGATAATTTTCCTAAAATTGATAGTAAGTGAAAAGTATGCTCGTTTTAGTTTTTCCTCTCGTCAGTGTTGACGAACCTTTTAAACCAAGTACATTAATAACCGTCGGTTTAGTGGTGTAGAAAAATAATCGACTTAATTATGTTTCCACGAAACGTTGAAATGACCATGTAGCGATATTTCGGGAAATTTATCATCATCAGACTGATATGTAGGCTAATTCAAAACCATTATCGCGCAATTTGTGGAGACATTTTAACCGTTAATCTCCACTTACGAATTGTATTAACAAAATTAATTAAATGGAAACGCCAGACAAAGGAGCTTTATCTTGAATAAGGCTGAAAAAAATCCGAGACAAATAGAAGTTAAAAATTTGCTTAGTCACCGTTAGGATGAAACTCATTCGACCTTTTGAGAAAATAAAAATTAAGATAATCTCATTTTATTCAAGATGTTAGGAAATTTATTTTAACTTCAAAACATCTTTTAAACATAAATATAATGAAATTAATCAATCTAATATAATTTCTCAAATTCAAACACTCTTCATAAGTTTCTTAGATGTATCTGGCATTCCCGTATTTGATGTGGTGAGGAAGATGCAAGACATTACACAGATGATCGCTTGCCTGGTGGCCGAGAAAAGTGGGATATATGGTTGTCAATTTTCTAGTCCATTTAGTTTCAGGCTGGAATTTGGCCGTATGTCAAGTATTTAGTATTTGTGTTATTGTACGAGGCCTCTCGTATTATATGACAGGCCAAAAATGACCACGACAGGTTAGCGAGCACTATGGAGAAACCGACAGTTGTGAGAGCAAATGAGCTTCCCTCTGCGATTCTTAGCCTGCTACCTTCAATGATTGAGAAAAGCAAAGCTAAGAACATTAGAACGAATGTAAAATGCGTAATTTCTATTTCAAAAAATGCCTAGGCATGTTATTACTGGATATTATTTCTGACAAAAAATGTATTTCGGTAATAAGCATTGGTAATACCGGAAATAGAAATGCATTAAAATATACTTATAAATACTCTTTTTCCGAAACTACATAAAAATGGAACCGTCAACTATCTGTTTGTTGTAACTGTTGTAAGCAAGTTTACTGACCTGAACGGGTTGAATTTAGAGTACGAGGTGCATTCAAGTACTAAGATCTCCTAATTTTTGAAAAAAAGAACTGACTCTAAAAAGCTAAAACTGCCGTCACATCTAAACATAGTTACCGTCCAGTCACACACACTTTTTTCATTTGTACACTGGAAAATCATTGAAGGAGATTTGTCTTTTCGGTATTACCGGTAATAAGAAATCCGGTAGTATTGACAACTCTACTGCCAGCCCAAATAACAAACAGTGCCCTGGCCGTATTCAAAAACAACAAAGCAAATACGAGGATTACTTTTCTTGTGAATCGAAGTGTTATTTATTTTATCTTATCTTTTAATCAATATGCTGTACCTTATCGCACCGGCCTTCTTGTCACCAAGGACGTCTTCTACAAGGTCAAGCTATCCGGGCGTAATTGATTAAACACTCGGTGCTTTTAAGGCTTCTAGATGATTCAGAGTGCTCATTGACGACATCCACCGGAATTATCATTGCAAATAGATGACGTCTGCCTAACGTCTCAACTTGATTGAGTTTGATCTATAATGACGTCAATCGAGACATCTTCGTCCAGATAGAAGATACCATTCATTTCAAAGGATCTCGATGACATCATTCATTTGAAAAAAAAACAGCGTCTCCCTCGTAATTGCTCGATTTCTCCCCCCCCCCACCCCGCGTTCTCTGTTTGGCTCGAAAGATTTGGGCACTGCGTAAGGAAGAACACAGCGTTGTTCCTTTATTCGGGCATTATGTTAAATCCTCTTTTCACCTTATTTTCATAGGATTTTTTACCATAGGATTTTTACCATAGGATTTTTGGTTTTTACGAGGATGGATCCAAAAAATAAAAAAATAAAAAGGTTACAAGGGTAATAAAAAATTATTTATTAAAAATAGACAGAAAATACAAAAGGGAATTAAGAGTCATACTTGCCGATCACTTTTTCACATAATCACCAAATGTATTTAGGCATTTATCTGAACGCAGGACCCGGCTTGGTAAAAATCACGTTCCTGCCCATTGAGCCAGTTCTCGGCAGCTGTGTTTTCACATCACTATCTGAAGAGAACCTTGCTCCAGATAAGCGTTCCTTCAATATCGGAAAAAGAAATAGTCACTGGGTGCAATTCTGGGCTCCATGGGGGTTGGCTCCAGACTTCCACTTGAATTTTTGCAGTAATTCTTAAGTTTGGCGAGCAGTATGGGGCCTGGCATTGTCATGCAGGAGGATGACACCATCGCTGCTCATTGCTTCTTCACCATAAACTTCTACGATTTGACTGTGAATTTCGACCACTTTTCTATAAACGTCTTACCATTTCAGTCGCTCTGACGCGTCTGCGAACTGACACTATCTACCCGCACAACCACTGTAAGACAACTAGTGCCATCTGTCTACACTCTGAGGAATAAAATTCTCTCCACAATAATTACTTTTCGAATGCTGCTGCTTGTAACCTTTTTTTTTTGGATCCATCTTCGTACCATATCTTCTATGTACATTGATTCAACCCTGCTCAAAATACAGGCGACACCGAAGAGGAAGAAAACCGATCATCAAATAAAATTGAAACAACGCCAAATACCGCAGAGCCTTTGCCTACATTGAAGTACAATGTATGAAAAAGTATTTATTTGAAGGGGCCTTGTGTTAAATATCATTAGCACAAGTACATTAAAAAATTTTAAACGCAAAAAAAAAAAATCCGCTACCATGTAAGATTTAAAAAATAAACAGTTAAAAATATTAATCCTCGAAGCATGATTGTGCATTATTTAACTTTTTACTTTAAATTTTCCCTTAGTTTACATTAATAAGACGCGGAAGAATGTCTTATTGGTATTTTCTCGATGGTTTTACTTGTTGCTATCACTCATCGTATTAAGAGCATAAAAATAATTATCAAACTATTCCATTACAGAATAGACATTTAAACATCCTTATTGCTTTTTCTATTACATTTTAAAAATAACTACAAAAAACACTGCAAAAAAAAAGAAAATGTCACACGTTACATGCATTTCTTGATTAAACATTTGATATTTTCACTTTAATAACGAGAATTCGAAAAAAAAAGAGAAAAAATCTTAAAAGGAGTTTTTGAAATAATACCTACTTAAAGGGTAAACGAGGCACTCGGCTCCATTATGATGTTTGTTGCTCTAGCTTTAAAGAATTCTTAAAAAGCAAATTTTAGGATCCTTCTTATTCAGCATATTTTGAGTAAGATATTAAAACAAACCTATAAACTAACTGAGGAAACTGTAGCTTGAAAATAAAGTAGGAAATTTTTGTCCGTGGATTTCTAATGTCGTCTTTTGACTTGAGAGCTTTGTTTTCTTCGTTCTCTATTTTCCTATTCTCTAAGCCATTAGAGAACTTTAAACTTTAATAGTATATATAGTCTGCGAGTTTACAATAAAATGTTTCTTTTAAAAATAGAAAAGGGCAATAGAAAGTTACATTCGTTTAACAATAGACTGCAGTTCTTAATAAAACGAGTAATTTGCGCTAGCAATCGCTAACATAGCTTTCCTATACATGTATGTTCTGTAATATTTTATAAGGATTTCCTTCTTATATATCAGTTGATTCATGCATCTTTAATTAATAATTAATGGAGCAATATTTAATGTTTAATATTTTAAGAGTTCTCTTTGTCTTTTTTTAAAAGTCTCAAATGACATCTTTCAATTAAAATTAATGGCTCATATCGGCATCAAATAATTCAATATTGATGATTTTCGCAAACAGATCCATTATGCTTGGTAATTTATATAAAGGTCAAGCTGCTTTCTAAACATTCACATAATTCAAAGATAAAAGTTCTTCTTTTGCGTTAGACTTAGCTTGGCAGCCTGCATAATGAAATTTAACCCCTACACTTCTATTTCAATGTTGACCCTTCAGCGAACTAAATTAACATTTTATCTTTCCACTCTAGATATACCCTTGCCTTAAATAAATAATGAGAGAAGAGCTACTTACCTTCGTATTAAATGAATCACAGTTAAGTAAATTTAGGTTCTGTTGAAGATTAACAAATAACTTTTTACTTATTCAGCATGGTCGTAGTAACACTTTCGGAGAGGTGGAGTATTTCTGAATTTAGACTTTTGGCTGGCATATTTTAAAGTGTTCTTATTTTAATTAAATGTAATGCGCAGCTGGTTATATGTATTAGCTTAAATTAGCAAAAGCCGTTTGTATTTTTCTGATCAAATTAAAGCTTTTAATATGCTCATAGACATTTTATTAGACACAGTAAGGAACAAATAATACTTATATATAAATATTAATTAAAATTTTACTTTGAAAGAACCCAGCTAGTTGAATGTTGTTAATAGGGGCGTAAGCAATTTGAGGGTTATGGTTAGGAGGTCATGTTCCAATAAAAAAAAGTCTGCAGAAAACTACACAAAGCTAAATATACATCGACGCTAAATGTACTATAAAAAGACGGTATAACCATCATAAAGCCAGACAGCTGATGAGGAAACGCCGAAAAATGTGGAAACGCTCTAACAGATCCCATCTTGGACTTTATAGAAATGATTAATTCTTTTCTATCAATAAGGCGGCGCACCACCACACTATTGCTTATTCGGGGCGTACGAGCTTATTCGGATGAGAATTGTAAAAACACTGAATAGAATGAAGAGGTACAACTGAGTTCCACGTACGTTCTCCTGATTTAACACTTGTAGACTTTCACCCCAAATATATTGCAGAATACCCCAGCTGTACTGGCGTTCCTTCGAGAAGAAATCGAACAGGCATCTTCACAACCTCACAGTTTACCGTGATAATAAGACCTTTGATTATCTTTTTTAATTGCCAAGGACAAACATAACTTGTATTTAGTCAGTGATGTCTAAGTTTACTAGTAAATGTTCATACAAGTTTATCTTTTGCTAACATGAGTATGCATTTTTTGACGGGCTCTGTATATAGAGAATCCTCAAGACAGCTTGCACTATAGACGGTCTGCAAGCAATTATCAAACAACGAAGGACCTGTGATTAATTAGGTACCCGGATCTTGGTATTCAGCTGACGCCATCTTAATCGATGTTTTTGTACCGCCTACAACACGTAGAGATGTTAAGTCACCATGTTCATCCTGCAGACATTACGTTGTTTCCCAATAAATGATGCCATCTTTCGGGATGATAATACTTTCTGGAACACAGCCAGATCAGTTTAGCCTAGCTTTGAAAATCGTCAAGATGATCTTCGACATCTTCCCAAGCCATTATAGTCATCGTGTCGGTGTGAGCAGATTTGGGGAATAGACTGAGATGTTGATTCCCTTCTCGAATGTCTCTGAAGCAAATGCCGGAGTATATAAAAGTATTCAGGAAAGTATTCAGAATTAGTTGCAGTAATATTTATTGGTGATTCACATGGATTTAAACGGAAGTATAAATGGTTCAAAACAATATCAAAGCAAGAAACTGAGAAATATCCGGACATATTCGTGGGATAAAAATGCCAGTTATGCTTTGAAAAAAAGGTAATGGAATAGAGGAAAAGGCCGGCCGAAAATGATATCCGATCCTTTTACGGTTCAGTTTACATGGTTCAGTTTACATGGTTCAAGAGACGAAGGAACTATCATATCCTATTATTGATCACAACGTTCCAATAGGAATATGGCGCGCATTAATGATTTCAATTATGATGATGATATTCATCTTAATTTTGAAATGCAACGTTTCTCCTCATTCATATTCATTAACTTGCATATTGTTTACTTGAGACTTTAACTGAATACTTAATTAACAAACATTGTCGATTATTTATAAATAGATATTTTATCAAGTTATTCATAATATTTATCCTTTCCTGTTTACATTCCAAATTGTGAAAAATGTTTGTCAATGTAATTATTTTTAACGAAGCAAACAAGTTCCCAGAACTCTACTTTTTCTTACGTTTCAGGAAGCCGATAATTTGATGCAATTCATTTCAAGAAATACAATTGAAGGGTTCTACCACGATTTTTCCTATAATAATAAAATATTTTTCATATATAAATTTTTTAGAAATATAAATAAATGAAAAATTTGACCTTCCTTGTTTCCAAACCGTAAATTAAAAAAAAAAAGCTTTTGCGAAATTCTTTTTTTCTATAGTGAACAAAAAATTTCAGCTGGCACGAGCTCAGCTTCCGAAAATATTCATAATTACTTTTAAGTAAAAAATACAAATGAAAAAAAAATTGCTCAAAATTTATTTTTAACTAATGTTATTTTTGAAAAAGAGCGGCTAAATTATATAGAGGAAAAGTTCAACGTCTTCTTATTTTGCCGACCACTGTGACATTATCAGATTAAAAATATAAACTTTCTAATTTAGATTAATACGATTCTTTTGAAGGTCTTTAATTCATAATTAATAAAGTGTGCCCCAAAATGAGCTGACATTTTATTTTTTTAATAAAACGCATTTTTCATTGGAAAATTTATACATGGAGATTATGTGTGATACAAAACATAGACAAATACCACCCGGGCCTTGACAGCACAAATTCACTCTATTGAGAAAATTTTCTATAATATGTTGACATAAAATGTTGCTTGGAAATTTCGGCAAAGTTGTGTCGAATTTCATCTTTGAAGTCCTCAATAGTTTGTGGTTTATTGACGTACACTTTATCCTTAAGATAACCTCAGAAAAAGACGTCTAACGGAGTCAAGTCAAATGATCTTGGTGGCCAGTTCACATCACATCACTGCAAACAGTTTTCGTAAAATTTTCATTACTTTTGAAGTGAATTTTTACAATTTCTGCGCGAATTCGATTGTGTAGTTTTGCATAATTTAACCTCAATGTTTGATAATGACAGCATATAAAAATCTCTACTCTGGTTGTATTACGAAAAGAATGGGGACAAATTCAAACTGTCAGTTCATTTTGGGACACCCTTTAATTATGAATTAACATAATGTCAATTAATATACGAGTTATAATGATTTATAATAATTATAAATATTCTCTACTAAGTGTTCATGAATCTCAGGCATATTTAGAAAACGAAAAGCGTGGTTGAACGTTGTTTCATTGTATGCGTCTGAAGTGTAAGCTTTGAGATTTTATTCGAGCCAAATGCACGAGAATCAATCCAAAATGATTTTTCTATTTTTCTATCCTATTTCAATTTAGCTCGATAAGAAATAAAAATTATACTGTCCTTTAAAAATTCATGATACTATAAAGAGCGTTTTAATATTTAGGATTCAATAGAAAATTACGTTTTTATTTCTAGAGACGATCTTATGAATTTCAGCGGCTTTTCATCTTGGTCTTTACGGGTAACCTTTTTTTTTTATTTTTTAATAAATTTTTAGGATGGAAAGTGGAAACGCACTGAATAAAAGGTGAAAAAAGGCGCAATAATCTGCTTAATTTTGCATGTGAAGGTTTTCCAAAATTTATGGATTCTCTCCAAGCTTTCTTCTTCCCTCCAACTCTCTCTCTTTCACTTTCCTCTATTACTGTATAAGAATAATAATAATAAAAAAAATAAGAATATCTCGATGCAAACGGGCGCAAAATTGCTACTAAGCTGCACAAGAAGGCGTTATATTTTTTAAAAAGGGTTTAGGCGCTTTTTTAAAATATCTTTTCTCGCTCTCGCTCTTCATCTTCTTAACATTCAAAAAAAGTGCAGCGCGGAAGAAATATTAAAGACCGGAAGGTATTTTTACGGGGGCCAGTTTCATTTATTTTAACGGGTGGCGCCTCTGTCGACGAGAAGGTTGAGGGGGTGAAGGGGAAAAGGGGGTAAAGACGTGATGTCGGAGAGAGAGAAGGTTTTTCCCTGCGATTGACGGGTTCGTAGCCGGCAGGCAGCAACGCACACGGAAACTTGTGCCGAATGAGAATGGGGGATCCGGGCTAGTGGCTGACAAATAGCCTTGGTGAAGATCTCCTTCCCCGCAAAACTCACACTCGAGAGCCCCTCCAGTGGTGGAGATGGTTGCACCAGGCAATTTTGCCACTCCACATTCGGAAAACTCAGCCAATATTGTTTCTCCTCTCATTGCTGTCTGTAAGTCAGGAGTATGTAACAAACCTTCGAAATATGGAACGAAGGAGCGAAAGAAGAGTAAGGGAGGCGAAAAAAAAATGCCCGAACAATAAATAACATTATTTCCCAGTTTTAATCTATGGGATGAGCAAGGGAAGGGGAAGGTGATGGGAATTGATCTTCCGAGATGATAATATTTCTTTTTATTCCTCGGTTGAGCAATAACCAAAAGAAATACGACATCGGAGTCGAAGTTGTAACACATAAAGGTTCTGCAAGGCAGTCTTAAAAGATTAAAGTATTTCTATTATCCTTTGTAATTTGACAACAATATAAATCAGCCAGTAAAGTAAAAAATCAACTAGTGCAGTAAAAATTTCATTTCGTTTTAAAAATTATATCTGACGCTTTGATCCACGGAACGTGTGGTTACTCACTTTTTATTGACATTGAAACGAGTTAAAAAGATATCACAGAATTAAGAATTAAAACTATTAAAATAAGATAATTAATTCGTTTATTAATTGAATAATAATAACTTAACTAAGAATATATTAATTCACTTTCTTAAAAGATAAAATTTTGTTTTTTAATTATTCCATTTAATAATTAAATTACCAGAGAAGAAAGTGGACTGCTAGAATTTGTATAGCTTGTGCACGAGCCCTATAAAAACTGAATATAAATTTGTAATTGTACAAGATATTACAGAAAAACGCTTTAAATATGCTGTTACAATAAAATGACAGCAAATCTTCGAAAGCTTGATAAGAACTATAGATCAACTATAATCATCATGGAAAGGGACATGACTTAAAAGGCGGGTGATAAGACGGTATTCTTTGAAATAATATTCCAACAACGAATGGATCAAAGAAGTGGACATTTTAATTTCCGGACAAATTGGGAGAAGGAAATAAAATTCACCTTGTTTGAAAATGCGGATATTTAATATACAGTGTGTCCCGGGAGGAAAGGTCAATATTTCGTGTGAGTATAGAATGTAGTATTAAATAAACATGTAGTTTCTGAGATTTAACTATTTGAAATTAAAATTATGAAGTTCCTTAAATGTTTTTTTTATTTTACTGCATTAACATTCTAATAACTTTATCATAACATTTTCAAATATTCCGCCACATACTTTGATGCATTTTCCAATACTTGTGAGAACGTAGCGAGTTGCCTGAAAGCCATCTTCACTTTCTCTTATTTGACCCACAACATCTATTATAAGAAAAAAAGAGTCGATTACTCGAGATCTTGAAATTTTGAGGAATTAGAGACCAGGAACTATCGGCGTTGGTTCCTATACGGCGTCAATATTTGGTCGAATTTGGCAGAGCAGTTTTCGAGATATGTGTTGAAATATTCAATACATAACCAATAGCTGTATCTCAGAAACCATTAATAAAAGACTAAGGTAAACGCATTAGCACTTGACAGTGCATTGTAGTTGACATTTCACACATTAAACTGCCGAAATACGTGTCAGTTTTCTATAGCACTATTCAAATTACGTCTATGACAGCGTTAGCTAGTACCATTTATGAGTGCAGTAAGAAAATACATTTATGATGTCATTGTGGCTCAATTCTCCAGATAGCCGATTTTGTTCTGCATGGTCGCTTTTCTTTTGTTTGGAGCTTATTTTCTAAGCCTATATGTTAAGAATGTAAGATTTGACATATTTTTAATAGTGTTAAAACTCTGCACGATAATGCACGTATGGTATTATAGTATCAATTACTGTATTTTTTAATTTTAACAGTGTTAAGTACCCTTTAGAGCACTTTTTATAAACTAATTTAAAAATAACAACTATATGATATTTAAATGTTATTGATTATATCATTATACTCCTTTAGGAATGAACTGAAAGACCCAAATATATTTAAATCTGAAACTCGATAGAAATGTGACTTTTAGAGCAAACCCCCTGTTTTTGTGGCTAAGAGTGCCAATTACTAGTGCGACTACCTTATATAGACTGTTTGACTTGCCCATTCTGTAACCACACGTAATATTGTCCCTTCCTTCGGGGCCAACCTGTATAATAAAAGTTCTCTCTATGTATGTCTTCAAAAATATTTTTGTTAAATACTGAAAATTCGAAGACAACAATTGTTTTGCAAAGAAGCTTTGCAACGATGTCCAAAATGCCCAAAAAGATAATAGAAAAAGAAAGAATAAAGAAAAGGAAAATAGACAAACTATTGACCCTATTAAATTAAATGATCGCTTAAACGAAAACAACGACAGACAAGAAACAATACATCTCGATGAGATAAAAAAAAAAAAGGAGCGTATCCGGATGAGATCCTAAGAATAACAACTGGTCGACTCAGCGAAATACAAGAAGAAAAAAAAAAGAGGAGCCTTATGTTGACAAAGAAAGATATCATCGATTGAATCGTGACGATTTTCGCACATGGATAAGTACTGTGGGCAATGTGGTGCCAAGCAATGGTCGGAGGAAAAAAACAAATGGCAATAATGCGCATCCAAAGTTTCTCTAGTGCTGCAATAGAGGAAAGGTTTTTCTGCCTCTTGTGTCCACAACACTAGAGAAGTGGACATATTACTCACAACATCGCTAAAATTTTAATTTAAAGAAAACATTATATCCTTTTCTTCTCTTTCTCGGCGCTAAATTACAAGGTGTTCCTATAGCTCTCGCCACCTGATTTTCGCTTGTGTAATCAAAGTAAAGGTCATTTTTTAAAAGGAAAAACAGATAATAAACTTCATCATAAAAATATAAACTGACCCTTTAATAAAAAAAAACTGTAATTCAAATAGCTTTAAGTTTATCAATTAAGATAATATATAAGTTAAATCTAATATTAAAAATTATTTATTGATGTGAAACAAACAATTTGTTTAACTTAGTACACATGTCTGGATGTTCAAAATTAAGTTAATACATCTTGTAACCTATCTCTATTAAAGTTGTTTTTTTTAAATAGTAAAGATTTAGTTTGTATTTTTAATACGCTTTTATTAGCTTCACTTGTAACTATGTAAACAAATCTTGGAAGTCGAATTTAACCCACTTCCCGAAAAGGTAGAGAGCTGAAATTTGATACACATGCGCAGGACCAATGACAATGCATGTTAAAAAAACATTTTTCAAATTGGTTCACTGGTTCGTGTTCTAATGGTACTAAATCTTACCACGAATTGTCCAATTGTCACAACAAACAATTCGTTATGATGAGGGTTAAATGTATCCGTTGTATATTATTGCAAAATTAATTATCAAAAATTGTTGACGCCGGCTTGAAGAGATAACAAAAAAGCGTGTTTAAAAAAAAACAAACTATCCTTCCATCTTATTTGTGTTGAGGTTTATTATCTTTTGTTTTCTTTAAATTTAAATGTACTTCAATATTTGGAATATAATAATAGTCATAATTTAATAGAAATTGTTACCTTGGTGTTTGAGAAACGTGGGAACCTCACAGCAAATGTTGGAAAAAGTCAATTTTAGCATCAAGTCATACTTGCACACATCTCCCCATGTTACGAAAGATAACCGCTAATATGTCGGTAACCAGCTCATCAATTTCTCCCAGAATGTTGTTGCCAGCTACCGTATGCTTAAAATTAAATGGCAGTTTCTGGCAAATTTTATTAAATTATGATCCTGGTTTAAATTTGATTTTTACAAGGAAAAATCAGGTACCGAGAGCGAGTGGGATGCCCTGTAAGTGCGCTAAATTACTTGAGAATCAAGAAAAAGGGCATTTTTCATGCAAGATTCAACGGACTATGTATCATTTAATTTTATGGCAGTTTGGTCAACGTCCGGAATTTATGTAATTCCATTTTTTTTGTCCCCGAATCTGGGTTTATAAATCGACGAAACCTTATGAATAGTTTGAACAAACTTATCATGGTTTTTCTAATTCGTCTGATGGGACTAATCAACCCTCTTCATAAGATAAATTATGCATAATTTGCTTTAGACTAGAAAACCGGCAAGGCGTCAGAGCGGCAAATATCTGCGCATATTTAATTTGACTTGAACAAGCTCATTACTTAAAAAACGCATGCGTAGATATTTGCCGCTTTGACGGTCTTAAGTAAACTCAGCATTAAAACCGGCGAGCGAACAAATCTCTGAGAATCCGTCTGAAGATATGGAGATAGTTATTAGAGCAGATTTGCCTAAATACAGATATTGCGGTTATTATATTTCAGCATATATTGGTTTCGCTCTGTTTGTGTGTCTGTCTGTCCGTCTGTCTGTCTGTCTGTATGTCCGACGATTACTCGAGAATGCTTTAACTTTTTCAAATTCTGCTTTCGCTCGTCGATAGAGACCCTTCCTGAGCTCACCTGATTAGTTTGTGGTTGAAATCGGTCTAACAGTCACGTGACTATTGAGGCCCAAACCCCCCCATTAAATTTTTTTATTGGCAATATAAGGCATGTAATATGTCATTCGAACGGGAATGATGAGCACAAGACGAATAATATGACATTCTTTTCGATTTTAGAGAAATGCTACATCCGAGAAAATGACCCCCCAAAAGTACTAAAATGAGCCCTTTAGCTAAAGCTATACATAAGAATACAAGCATAAGCAATTTCTTTATGTGTCCGGCCGGCCATCGTTTGCACGATAACGTGAAAATGGAAGAACTCAACTGCGATATATCAACTTTTGATGAGCTCTCGTGGACCCCTTCAAGCACGTGCACTACTGTTAAGAATATAAACTTAGGGCATGTAATATATCAATCGATACGTAACGACGAGTCATAAGTGAATACAGTGTTACTTTTTGTTTATAACTCAAGCATTGTTGATGACAGCTTGGAGCACGTGCCCGTTATGAAGCTTTGTCGATACAAGTGCTCATTTCGTTTTAAAATTCAGTGCTGTTGGGCCAATTGTAAGATGTGACTAATTAATGTTAAGGCGATTGTTAAAAATGGCTAATTAATTTTAGGCCTATTGTTAAAAATAGCTAATTAATGTTAGGCCTAATTTAAAAATGGCTAAACAATATTAGGCCTATAGTTTAAAATGTCTACTTAATGTTAGGCCTATAGTTAAAAATGGTTAATTAATGTTAGGCCTATAGTTAAAATGACACTATAATGTCAGGCCTATTGTTAAAATGGCTATATAATGTTAGGCCTATAGTTAAAAATGGCTAATTAATGTTAGGCCTATTGTTAAAATGACTATATAATGTTAGGCCTATTGTTAAAACTGGCTAAATAATATTAGGCCTATTGTTAAAAATGGCTAATTAAACTTGGCCTATATTTAACAATGATGTGAGTGTGGATAGAATCAAAGGTATTTTTATTGTGTATTTAAACCAAATCTACGAGTAAGTAAAAAGGAAATATTGAAATTTATAATCACGTCTTCGTCACAGGTAAAGTTCCTTGGAATGCTTACAAGATTTTTCCCGACAATGCTTTGCAGCAATGATTAAGAATGGATGAATGGTAACTTTGATTAAGGGATGAATAGCTCTAGTGGTGGAAAGAACATGGCGAAGTAGTTTAAAACATTTTGCGAGCATTTGATTTCTCATTTCGCGCGTGTTTGGAAAGTTTCGTGTGAACGCTGCAATCGACTACGTTAGGCCTTTGACATGCAGTTTTCGCCATTGCTGTATATAAAATATGACTGTAATATTAAACAACAAATATTTATATTCTTAATTTCAGCATATTTGAAAATCGTTTAACGAGTTATATTCTTGTTATTCCACAAGGGAATCAAACTTTCCGTCGAAATTATGAAAGACAAATGAGAATGAAATTGTCAATCATAATTTTTGGTATACCTACGATAAAACCGAAAAGCAAGTTTCACGATCCAGCTTTTGTTCCCGGAGGGAAAATTCGAGACATACATTTGATTAAAAAATTGAATTAAGACATGAAATGAAATACGGGCTTGGATAGTTTATTTACAAAAAAATACTTCACTGGCTAACCTCCACGAAAATAGGTTAAATAGATTTCATGCGGGCCTTACAAGGATTTTGAGCTTCCTTTGATTCTTACAAGGAGGACGAAAATGGTGAATGAGAAACACAAATAAATAAATAGACAATGAGGCTAATTTATATATTACTACGTAACTTTTCTACTATGTGTTAAGATATACGCATTCTTAATTTGATAACAGCTATCAGTTAAGGTAGGAAGAATAATGGTTCGGAGGCAACTGTCAAGTATCGAATAATGTACGTTTTCCTATGGGAAATCAGTAAGGGCGTTTCTAAAAGTTTCGAATACTTTTTGCGTTAAATTTGACAACTAAAAATATCGTTCCTTTCTCTAGTTTTAAATATGTATAAGCAATTGTAATGAACGTCAATAAAAATGCCAATTTTTGACACTTAATCGAATTCCAATCTATAATTTTCAAATAGCAGCCTAAGATAAAAATAACGTTTTTTTTTTCTCGTTTAAAACGGTTTAAGCAAAATAAAAAAAAACACGTACGCTTCAAACATATTTATGTCGGTCTTATGTGATTGTATTAAATTGTACATAATTTCAAAGAAATCTATAGAGCAAGTAAATAACATTCTAAAAACTATATTAGAAATACCGGATGTATTTCGAAAGATTTCATTTTCAAGCGATTCAATTTATTTTACGAGGGCTGTTCAAAAAAGATTGATTTTTTCAATGGTGCACTCTTTACTCAAGATGAATGGGCATATGGTCTTTTCTAAGTATTCCTTACCCATTTTGAACAAACTTCGAATTTTGTTTCCTTTCAGATGTGATTTCATCTTCGTAAAGAATAGGAAATCAAAAAAGGCCAACCAAATCAGGCCGAAATTGAAGGGGGTGGATACATTCGATGTTTTTTCCTCACTAAATATGCTATCGTGATGGACGCCGACCATTTCTATAAGGTTGGTCTTTACTGTTCGCAGATATGTTGTTGCATTTTTTCCAACACGGACGATTATTCCTCTCCTGTAACCGTTGTTTTCGATAGAACCTCATGTTGGAAAACCATCCTAAAGTGATCTTAAAAAAGAAACAATTAGCACCGCTGATTCGACAACTTTGATTTTTTTCGGTATCCACCAAAAAGGGAACTTCTAATTCATAAGGAGAATCTCTAATCCAATATTTTTTGTATTTTTTTTCGGTATGGAAAGTAATTTCCACGTGATTCTAGCTTGCTTTGCAAGATTATTATCGAAGCCATGAAGTTATGCCAGCTAATAATCTACTGCTCTTGCCGGTGAAAACAGATATCGACTCTTCTCTGCGTTTGCGTCAGTAATTGCGTAATCCTCCGCGCATACAAGTGGGACATTTGCAGGTGATCATGCGGAATTGTGAACACGCTGCCTGCAGCGATGCCCAAAGTAACAGAGTTCTCACACGATTATTTGCCTATCTTCACGCACAGCTGCCTTAATGGATATCTCTGTGATTGTAGTGTGAAATGCTCCAGGCTCAATTTCAACAGAAATGTGAAAGTCTGATTTACTTGCTTACATTTCGGTCTTCTTGAATTCCTTGTACTGACAGAATGCCTTAGAACAGGGCAGCAGTTTTGTTTTCCAATTGAAGATAAAACTTGGCAGCGGCCCCCGCTCATAGAACTCCGTCGACTGTGAATACAGCCAATGGTTCACGGCAGATTTGAGTTCCTCCTCAGTCTCAAATCTCTGACCACCCAGAAATCTCTTCATAGGACCTAGGAGGTAGTAGTCCGAGGGCGCTAAATCCGGATAGTAGGATGAGGTCCAAAACCTCTCAACCGAAACGTACCAGCTTTGCTTTGACGACATTGTTTATTCACGAAACGTAAATAGCACGCCGCAGTTTAGTCAACGTTTCACAATAAGTAGCAGCGTTGACGGCTGACCCACGAGGCAAGAACTCTACTAATAGGATACCTTGCATATCCTAAAAACTGTCAGCATGATCTTCCGAGTTGAAGGAGAAACTTTGAATTTTTTGCGAACCAGATAATGTAGATGTTTCCACACAATGCTTGCTGTTTAGGCTGATATGTGACGTTCAAGACTCAGGACTCATTTCCTCAGAAACGCATTTTCCTCCTGGTTTGTACCGCTGCAGATGTTGCTGGTCTGTTCTGGTGTTAGAGTTTTTGGAATCCAACGCGAACAGACTTTGCGGTATCCAAGCTTCTCGTGCACCACATCCCATGCAGATTCATAGGATATGTGAAACGTTTTATTCATTTCTTTAAGGAAATACGACGGTTTTCTCCGACTGTGTTGTTAATGTCCTCGATAATGGCTGGTGTTGCCGCTGACGCAGGCCGCCAAGAACACTGTTTATCGGCAAGGCTAACTCTTCCTTCCCGAAACATTTTACACAATTTTCTATTTCTATCTTTTTCCCGAAACATTTTACACAACTTTCTGTTTCTATCTCTGACCATTTTCCCTTGTATATTATCTTTAACCAGTTAACCACCAACAAAGCCCGGCAAAATCTAGCTACGCCATCTCGCATAGTCTCCTCTGCTCGTCTCGCGATCTTCGAATCTTTTCTAACCCTTACAGATTGGTCACAACTTTTTTCTAGCACTAACGATATTAATCAACTCTTTGACCTTTTTCTATCTCAGTTACTTCTTGGTTACGATCGGTATTTTACAACACGGGCTTCAGTAAATTATTCTCCTACTATTAATTTTCGTAAACCATGGCTTACTCCTTACATTCTTGTCCTTTCTAAGAAGAAAAACGCCCTCTATCTTAAATTACGCCGCAAACCTTCCCGGGCTTTATCCAGAACTTTTAAGGATCTCTCAAATAATATTAAATACCTAGCAAACAAATCGAAACAGGAATATTACGGTCGCTTATTTAAACAAATGTCTTCTAATAAATCCAAATGGAAAATTCTAAATAAACTGCTAAAAGGACCTTCATCTTCTAACGTTTTGCCTCAATCATTTAATAACCATGATACTACCTCTCTTACAGATTTTTTGTGTGCTCTCCTTCCTCCTTCTCCTTCTTCTATCAACACCAACTTAAATTACCCTTTCAATGTTTCTCGTAACTCTCATACTTTCTTTGTATCTCCCACCTCATCAGACGAAGTCGATAAAGTTATATCGCAACTTAAATCTTCTCCCGCCCCTGATCCCCTTGGGTTACGCTCTGATGTCATAATCTCCATCAAACATTGTATCTCGTCTCCATTAGCTTATATCTTCAACCATTCATTAATCTCTGGTTCTTATCCATCAACTCTTAAGCTAACAAAAATTACTCCTATTTTTAAAAAAGGCGATCCTAATGTGTATTCAAATTATCGTCCCATCTCAACCGTACCTGTATTCGCAAAAATCTTCGAGAAGCTTTTTTTTATTCGTTTATCCCAATTTGTCTATTCTCATAAGCTTATTAACCCTGCACAACATGGATTTACTCCCAATCGAAATGTCGAAACTGCATGCTACGATCTAATCGAATTTGCTTCTTCCGAAATGTCTTCTAATAAATATGTTGCTTCTATCTTCATCGATTTTTCTAAGGCCTTTGACTCTATCCCTATTTCTTTACTTCTTTACAAATTGTCTTTTTTTTATAATATACATGGCCCACCTTTGGCCTGGCTTTCTAATTTGTTAACTAATCGGCGTTATTTTTTAGCTTTTTCTGGTAAATCTTCCTTAACTCTAAACAGAAGCCATGGCGTGCCGCAAGGTTCTATTCTTTCCCCTTTGCTTTTTAATCTATTTATTAACGATTTACCAACGGTTTTTTCTTTAACTAACCCCATTCTTTACGCTGACGATGTTACTCTTTTTATTCTCTAACCTAAATACTTCTCAATTAATTTCTTCACTTAATTTGGCTTTATCCGAACTGAAAAATTGGAATGAAGCGAATTCTTTAGTTGTCAATACTGATAAAACTAAACTCATGTTTTTTTTTCAACGTAACAAACGTAACGTTCCTAATAACCCCTTAGTTTATTATGACAATCAATTGATTTCTGCTACTAATTCTTTTAAATATCTTGGCTTAATTTTAACCCCTGATTTAACTTGGGACCTCCATATTGACAATTTGTTAACCAAATTAAACAAAAATCAAGGGATGATCTCCAGACTCCAATATCTTCCAAACCATATTCTATTAACCCTCTACTACTCCTTGATACACTCCTCACTTTGCTACGGTATCATTTTCTGGGGATCCTCCACCTCGTATAATTTAAATAGAATCTTGAAACTACAGAAATGGTTCCTACGTACACTATTGAAACTTAATTTGTCTTTTTCAGTCTCTCATTACTTTGCGCTTTTGCGCATACCAACTATTCATCAGCTCTATGCTATTCAATTATGTTCTTTTATTTATAAAGCCACTAACTCTCAATTGTCCCTATCTTCTTCTCTAAATATAAGACTACATCAACATTTCCATACCTATCCAACCCGTATAGCCAGTAATATTCGCTTACCCTTAATCAAAAATAACTATTTAGGTAGATGTATTTCTTTTATTGGCATCAAATATTGGTCGCAGCTACCCTTAGATATTCGTATCTTACCTACTTATAATGTCTTTAGAAAAGCTTTAAAAAATTTATATTTGTCAACAACATCTTTTAAGTTTATTATAATTGTTTAGTAATTTCTGGATTCAGCTAAATCAGCATTCTCACCAGTTGTATCAATTTTTTTTTTTTGATCCTAATATTATCTAGGTTATGAAAATAGTCTTAAATTTTTATATTTTCTAGTATTTTTCTCCCATAATTTTATTTTATATTACTAATTTAAATTACTAATTTAAATTTTATTTGTCTACATTCATCAATGTTTTGTATTCAAAACGATTACTCTAAGTGCTTTTTTACCTTTTCACCGTTTTCATTTGGGCCTGCCCCGTTTTGTTTTGTTTTGTTTTGTTTTATATTTGAATATTGTTTTTTCCTCCACACGTCACTACTAACTGTATGTTTCATTATGGTATTTATTTCTAGTAGCCCCCGGGGACCTAACTCGTCGGTTTTGTACCATACCGGTCCCCGGACGGCGTCATTGTATCTTCCTCTAAAAAATAAAATTTGTACCATTGAAATAGTCCAGACAGTTGGCACTGTAAATTTCTACCATTTCCTCGTGAATTTCAGCGGGTTTCTTACTTTTTGCGAAAAGAAACCTTATAATAGCTCTCTGTTCTTCCACTCGAGATGATGTGACAGCGGCGCCCAGGAACAATTCTTGCGGCTTTGATCTACTTAAACGGGCTCTCGGAAAAAGACGACCGCGAACAATAGAATATCTTTGGAAAGCTCATCAACAGGAGTGGTTACGAATTGATCTTGGTGTTCTAGCCTCCTGCAGTGGAAACTGCGATGCATGGCTACCAGATTGAACACACTCAATGAGGACGAAAGGAATTTTCCGTCTTTTCTGACCCTCTATAACTTGTTATCATAGATTCCATAGATCCCATCTAAGAACCCTCTGTATATACCATGGATATGCTTCCTACGCTTTCAGATTCTCCTGGACACTGAAGGCACTATTTCGAGTATACTTTATAGTCTGATAGACGCTACGTCCATAATAACTAGGCACATTGTAGGATATTGCAGCGCATTAAAACTCTTCAATGAAATTGCATATTCATTGTTTCTCTTCTCCTGCCTTTGGCAATGTTAACATTACGGTTTTTGTTCGTGCGAGTCCTCGTTTTCCACATAGAGACGAAAAGATTAATTATAACCCCCTGTATAAATTACAGCATCCATTTTTTCCCCCAAAAAAGATTAATTTTTTTTAAAGATATTCTACATAATGAAGTTTTAATAACCCTATTTAATTTCATTTTATCATGATTGGTTAATGTTTTATTAATATATTCTTGGAAAAACGAAACATTTTCATGCTACTGTTGCGCGAACATCGACTATGTTGGGTGTGTTCAAACTATGAATGTAATTTCAAAAATCCATTTTAATAGAGTGAAAATTTCACGTTCGCTTCATAATTTAATGAAAGTTTCAAATATCTATTTTCATTAATTTACTTTTTATTGAGGTTAATTCATTTTGGTGAATTTTTTTTCAACCAAACTGCATATCAAATACTAACTTTTACTCTACATATAATTAAATATCCAGTAATTAATATTAAATAAAATTAATTTTCTTTGCTAAGTTCTTTTAATATCTGATATCTATTTGAAAGTTTGGAGTTTAATTAAGCAAATGTTTCAATGGTTGTTAATAAACTCAACCGAGTGCTATTTCATTTGAAATTTGCATGGAAACAAATAATGTATAGACTACAGGTTTCGAGTAAAGAAATATAACCAGAAAGCTATTGATAATCAATAAGCGCATATTTCGGATTTCACTACCTGAAACGAATTCGTTAATTAAAGTCGTATAAGTTCTTTTAATTATACTCTGAAAACTCATTTAAATCAGCATTAATTAAAAACTGAAAATTGCAAAATTTTAACGAATTAAAGATGAAATGGCTGGAAAAATTTTCATATTATTGCATTTTAAGAATGCATGTGATTCAAAGGTAATTACCAATAATAAACTATCACGCCTTTGTACAAACAGATAGTTTAACGTCATATATATTTAATATGAACTAATTTACATCGTAAAATGTGCTAACGTCATAAATGCGAATGACCTAAAAAGTAAACACCAAAATTGATAAATCAAATGGATTATGTCAACACAAATAATGAATAATTGACTAAAATGGCAGCAAAGACAACAAGAAATGTGTTATTTACAATTTGAAGTAGCTTATTTGCATAAAATCAATTTATTTTATAAAAAGTTTAATTAAGTGTAATTTTAAATGATTGTTAAGATGTTAATTTCTCCTTTCTTTTTGACAAGATAACGCATTTAGATTGCTGTATAATTACAAACGTAATTAAAGCTGAAAACAGAGCCGTTAAAACAGGAAATTTTATTGTCATTCTAATAAAACTCATAAAATGTTTACTGTCAATATTCTCATGTCGCTAATAACTTTTACGCTTTTATTTTTGGTAATAATTGCTGGCGGGCATTTCAGAATCAAAAAGCAGAGAACAATAACTATTCTATTAGACCCACTCCAAAGTTGACTTAGTGGAAACATTTCGAATCTAAACATTCTCCAAACCTTTCGGTTTCCATCATCCTACACTAATATCATCAAACAGTCAATATCTCATTAGTTGCAGACGTGGAAATAGAGAAAATTAAATTTCTGAAAGGAATTGCGAAAAATTAATTTCCACTGGAAGCGACCTTAATTTCCATAACGACAACAACTACATTAAATCTTTTCGCCTTTCGGTGAATTCGCAAAAATCTAATTTGTCTGAATACTTTTGCTACGTTCGATAGAATGCAAGGAAAGCCAAACGGAAACCGATAGTTTCTAATTAACAAACGAGTCTGCTCATCAATTGTTAGGGTTCACGCTTTTTGTTAGTCGTTCTCCGGCTGGTTCACACCATTTTTATTATTTGCTCAAGAAAAGACAGTCGATAATAAAATAATGTAAAACCGTGAAAATCAATTATTAAAATTAAATTTCAAAGGCGTTGATGAAAGGAGAACGACGGGAACTCAAGTGAATTGGGCATTATTTCAAAGACACCTAAAAGATGTTCAGAAGAATGATAGAGAAATATTTTTTAAAAAAACTAAAAGTGACATCCCCGAAAATATTAGTTTTACATTAAAAAGAGGAGAATGTTTATCTTTGAAAGACCTCAAAATTTTTATTTTAGGAATTCTTATAATGAGGAAAAGAACTAAAGTAACACCAGCATTGCGATAAAAGTCAACGACATTATTAAAAGTTACTGTTTGAATCTGCCTTGTAGGTACTGTAGTAGCCTGGTTCATGTAGAAGAGTTAGTGATATACTTAATGAAAATTGACATTGTTTAAAATAACCTAAAGGAGGCTATTCCTTTTTCTTGTAAATAGATACATAGAAGCATGACGTTTCAAGAAGAAGCTTTAGCTGTGACGTAGAAGTAATATTCGAGAATTTAAAATCTACCTAAAATTACTAATAAACAACGGAAATTTATTTAATTCTTTCCAAATTTACATCTATTTTATTACTCAACCAACACCATCTAGACAGAAGCGTCATACTTTGTTACATCACACATTAAACCATCGCAGTCAAACGAAGCCTCACATTCCTATCTCAGCAGTCGTTATAGTCAAACAGTTATTTTCAATGTTTGCCTGGATATTAATTACCACTCAGTCCACCCTTTCCGAATTCAAATAAGATTTTTAACATTATTAATTTCATGCAGGCATTGACATAAAAATTAATTAATGGGGATTTTTTTTCGTTCTAGAATAGATCTATTTTCTTTTATTTTCTCGAGTGAAACTTGGGGCACCATTCCTCGCATCTTCTAAATAAATATTGACTTTTAAGAAACGGTAAAGTGGAACATTATCATTGTGAACTATTTAATTTTCTCATAAATAACAATGAAAGTTTTAATGCATGTTCCCCTACGAATTTTCTTCATCTTCAAGGCGAACTGTCGACAAATGTTTTTAACTTTGCGAGTGTTTTCTACGACTACTTTGTTTTCGATTTAAAATAACATCTTACTCACCACTGCTCCAAAATAGCATAATTAAATAAATGCAGTATTTTTTCGTGGATGAAACAAGGAACTCACATAAGACAATTTTATGTGAGATGATGTGAAATGATGGATGTATAAACAAAAGTCATTGAACGTAATTTTCGGGATATAATACGCAGGGGGGAAAAATAAAAGTTAAAAAAAATCAATACTACATATCATAAAATGCAAATATTATTTAATATTCTGATCATAAACGCAATGAAGATACGATTTTTAAAAAATTATTTTTTTTAGGGAGGGAGGGTCGGGAGTGGGGGTCAAAGTGAGCGGGGGTTGCATATTATAACCCCAAAACTACTGTATACTTAATAGAAGAAATTAATGGGCCCCCCCCCCCCCCCCGAGGAGACTATAAGAAGGAAATTGGTCGCCTTAATTGAGTTCAAGGCTGGAAAACGGGGCGTTAAAATTGGGGTTAAAACTGGGATATAAAGAAAGGCTAAAAAAGGGGGTAAAATATCTATATCTATTTTACCCCTTTAACCGCATATTTTAACCTGCAATGTTTATCAAAAAATTGTTTTTTCCGAATGTAATATTTAGAAACTGGAAAAAAAAGCCTGCCCATCGAATGACATATCACAAGCCATTTGAAACCGTCAACAGCCTTTCAAGACCACGTGTTCGCTACCCCACTGGAGAAATTTGACCAATTTGTTCATAGTAATGTACAGGGTGTCCCATAAGTTTCCGTATATAGAAAAAATAAACATTATTTTATTTTTCTTAAGTATGGAAACGGAAAGGAGTTTAGGTGTACGTATTTAAATTAAAAATGCGCTTGAATGAAGAGCAAAGGCTTGAAATTATACTGAATCATGTAGAGCATATTATATAAGGGGGGATCGTAACCTAGTTAACCAGCGCGTGGCGCGTTCAGCTACCGGCTGGGTCGCCATTAGTAGCAACAACGTTGCGCCCCCCCCCCCCCCTCCCATGCTTCGGAGGACATGTAAAGCCGTCGGTCCCAGCATGTCTGTGTTTATCCTAACATTCCTCTAGAGATAGGCATCAGGAAGGGCATCCGGCTGTAAAGCATCATTGCCAAAATCAAAATAACAACAGCGACCCCATGAGAAATGGGAAAAGCTGACGGCATCAGCAGCATTACATAAATAAAATTGTTTATTGTTTTTCCTATGTATGGAGACATGTGGGACACCTGTAGATCTTGCCTAGAGGAATATGCATACCAAATTTTACTTCTTTACCATTAGTACTGGTGGAACTCTCTAACTCCGACCCCAATGGTAACTTAATTAAACAGTGAAGTAAGACATGCCCATAGTAAGCTATTTTCGAAATTTCAACCTTCTATGTCAAAAAATGTAGAAAATATGAAGGAGAGAGAAGGACTGTGTTTGTTACATTATTCCACTATTTAATAAACTATCGGATTGGTAATGTAACACGATGGCTATGACCATTTGTTAAAGAATCGTTGGATAGGTTCGCAAAATGATCAAAGTCATCAGTTCAGCTTTCGGATACGTTTATGAACACAGCCTAATCGGTGATTTAATTAAACACATTACGTTGACACAATTTTCGCCGACAAATGATGATAAAAAATACTCCAGGACATGCCTATGGCTGTGCTCACTGCTGCCGCACATTTTGTTCTAACAATGGTGTATTACATTCACAATCCGATAGTTGATATTAACCGTATGGTTCTGAATATATTCTTATGTTCAGCGACTTCTGTACCACTGATAGCAAGCAGTTTTCGTGTTGTCAGAAAATAAGTAAACAATACACTGCCTGCTAGAAACCAGTTGAGAATGCCCGGTACTACATTGGCAGAACGATGATAATTAAAAGCATCTTTACTGCAATTTTTTTCAAATTTTTATAGTTTTACTTCAAATTCGGATAGAGCATACGATAGAAAAACTGGGCGTTTATTAGATATTAATCTTTAATACTTTATAATAGAGATACTTTAGAATAGAGATTCATTTATGCAACACGCCAAACAAATTTTGGTGAATGAATTTCTATTTCATAAAGTATTGAAGATTGTTTAAAATCTTTATTGGGACATGCCCGTTTTTTCTTTCGTTGGACAGACCATAATGGTGTTTACATGGTGAAAGTCATGCTATTAGTCATCTATGCTAACAAGTTACAGAGGGCTAGAAAAGGTGGAAAAACTCCTTTCGACATCATCGAGTCTGAAAGCCATGCATCGTTGCTATTGTCCTGCGTTGCAGTTTCCACTGCAAGAGGCTGGAACGCAGAACACCAAGATCAATTCGTAACCACTCCTGTTAACACGCTTTCCAAGGACCCTCCACTGTTCGCGTTCGTCTCTTTCCGAAGGCCCATTTAAATAGGCCAAAGCCAGAAAAATCCATAACCGATACGTCCGGCGACTTGACGGGTATGTCCATGAATAGAATGGAGCGGATTCCGTTATCTTCTTGCATGCGTTCAAGGAACAGTCGAGTTGACGCGTCGGTGTGCCTCGACTTGTTTTGGTGCAGCCATACATTGTTGAACTCTGTACCGTACAAACCGGGGTGTCACGGGTAAATAGGGGGGTTATAACGTTACGTGATAGTACATGGCATTAACTTTGGCCTTTGACTCAACTCAGTGAAAAGTTAACTTGCCGTTGTAGCTGTATCCCACCACGTTGAAACCTTTTGAAAATGTTTCCTTGCATTAACGTATCGTTTTTTGAAGTCGTCAACAACTTATGAACGTAGCCCTTGTGTCGCTTCTCCAGTTGTAAATCATAGTTTATAATTGTGTTTACCGTGTATCCAGATGTCCCTACCTACTGTGTAATGGCCCGTTGAGTTGAGGGGTTACATTCGTTTATGAGAGCCTGAACTTTCGAACGACGTCAGGAGAGTGTGTTTTATCGGATGCTATATATGAGTTCTTTAGACATTTAAGAAGATAATTTCTCAGTATCTCATTCCAAAATTAGAAATACATGCTTAACATATAACGTGTATAGCAAACACAAAAAGCTATCTCAGACTACAACGGAAGAGAAGTAAACTGACGAAGAATAAAAATAAAGGGGAAAAAATATTGCTTTAAAGGGATACGTTTAGATGCTTCGAGAAGAAGATTGCTTGCGCATTCGGATGCATTATTTCCATCAACCAGTTTGACGAGAAAAAACGATATGCCGAAGACTCCAGATACACACACTATCGTTCAAATCGCTGAACTGAAATGCATTAGAGCTCGTGAAAACCATTGGAAGAACAACGAGAAGCAGAATGCGGCCGACTTAGCGAAAGAAACAACGAAAACATACATCTAGTTCAGTGTGTTTAAACATTTTTGCTCTCTAAGCCTTTGAAGAAGGATAGACCAAAATGAGTATCCAACGTCATTTCTATACGACTACGTCTAAATTTTTTATTTAGATAATCCATTGGTTTCCAAGATTAAAAAAACAACAGATATTCGAAAATTTTATCCAACCTCTTTATATATGGAGCTGTGGTGAAAGGTATCATCCTGGCAAAGACAATGCAAAAGCTCTTATTTCAAATCCACAGAGGTCTTCTATTCAAGTTAAATGTAACCTATTCTTTAAGCATTTAAACTAGCATTATGTTTACTTTTCAGTATTATAAATATTTGTTGGCGAAAAAGGAACGTATGCATTCATATGAAAAATAATTTTTGAATCAGATTTTACATGAATTCTAGAAGCGCATTGGAATCCAGATATTCTCAGAAGCCCCTTTTGTACTCTGATAAACGCATACCTTGTCCGTTATGTCCGTCCAGTAACTTGCACGGCGAATGCGCAATGTGGATTCATTACCTTGCATGCTTTCTTCCATTATATCCACTCTTTGGGCTCTATAGAACAAATCAGAAGGGGGCCAATGAACACACGGTATTCAATCCTTTTGAATCCAACCAATGCATTCCTGAAAATCACTTGGCATCCAAACTCGATGCTTCGAATTCTCAACAAGCTAGCCACACGGGTTTGTCGATAGCGTTGTCATTTTGATGATGAAAAGGTTTGATCATTCACTTTAGATGTCAAGCAGCTGATTCGTTTTTATAAATTTATAAAATCATATCTATTTTGCTTAAATTTTTGAGAGATTTTTGCATTTGTTTAATAGTCGACTCATTAAGAACGAAAAATTGACATTTTATGCAGTAGAACCAATTATACTTCTGTTCAAGTAGATGGCAAAAATCATATACCAATCATAATTTCGATCTTTTATTTTCTGCCGTTATCTCAATTTTCGATGAAATATTATATCGGATAACTTTTCACAGTACATATTTCATATTAGGAAATCAGATAACCTTATTTCAGAGACTTAAAAAAATCCCAATCCTTATGGTTTTGCTGATTCCTGGTATCACAAAGTAAAAAAAAGGGGACTAAAATAAAGACAAGGAAAGTCTTTATAAAAAAATTTTAAACGCCAGTCCTCTACAAAATTCATTAAAAGAAGGATGTTAGGACTAGGCCTGGGACAATATCTGTATTTCAATATGATATCGAAAATCGAAGCCTTTCGATATTTAGTTGGTTTTTCCGTGTTTAATAGATACATCGAAATTCCACTTTAAGAGATTCTTGTAATTATTCAACAAGTAAAAAACAAAAATAAAAAAACACCTCCCATTACGAAATCCCGCCTTCGAAAACTCCAAACTGACGCCCAGCGCTTTCAACCATTGAACTATCCCATCTGTGTCATTTCACTTATTCCATTATTCAAATTATCATCGTCTATTATGAGTAATTGTCGTCGATTTTCAAATTTGGATATATCTAAAATATCGAAAATTTTCCAGAATTGAGTTTTATTGATATTGTTTTATTCAATATAAAGCATCGTTTCCAGCCCTAGTTGAGGATTTGATCCCTGGGTGCGATCTCAGCTGAGAAATACTTGCACCTATCTTCAATCATTAATTACTTAATTTTATTATGATTGTGTAATGAAATACTTTATGTACTTCGCAAGATTTTAAAAATAAACCAAATAGCATATCGAGTTACTTTAAAATGGTTGCCTATAATGCTTGGACCTTCAATCAGTGCAGTGAAATATTATGACCTTTTAAGATTCTTGGTTTTGTTTGACTTATCCTGGGTCAGAGCATCATTCCTTCTGTTGATTCCTGAAAACATTACAGTAAATGATAGGCATAAAGTTTGAAACAACAGGGAAATTTCTCTCTCGTAAAAGATTGAGATTTACTGGATAAGGCCGAGTCGGTGGAAGTAATTCTCCTCTGACGATGAGAAGAATGAACTCAAAGACAGGTGGCAGCTGAATTCAATTTGAGAGATCCGCAGAAGCTGCCAATAGCACAAAATGCAATGAGAAACTGCTTCAGAAATTTCGGAAAACAGGAATGGAATTCCGGTCTCCAAACAGATGTGGACATGATGAACGTTATTTGCAGTGGTATTGTTCATTAGTATTAATGATTTTTCCCATTTGCATCAGACTTTATCCACACTTTGTAAAACCCAAAAATGCTGATAACTGAAATGTGTAATATTAAACAATAAATAAAATGTTGAGTGTATATTAAATTTTGAATTTCGTAAATTCATATACAGGATTTATCAAAATAAGTTTACAAACTTTGAGGGCGGGTTCCTTACACCAAAACAAGAAACATATTCATAAATGTCCGAAAATCCATAGATTTTGAGGTATTGATGAAGGTTTACGTTCAACGAAGTTGGAGGTACAATCCATCAACGGAAATTTGTAACCAACCTAATGGCGTTGTTTTGCTATGGAGATTTATTTACATTTGTCATTTTTATGATTTTTCGGGTTTTATGCATATTTGTGGTTACGTTCGGCACCGTCTGGAAGTATTTGAACGGGTGCGAGAGTCGAAGATCCGTAGAGTGCATGCATGTATAGAAGCACTCGGATGACATTTTTTTATTTATTTATTGAATTCAAATGCGTCATCTAGGGCCTGTATAAGTTTAAACATTTGTATAAGTTTCTGAAGTAAGGTATAACGTAAAATTACATTAATACCTCAAATTCTAAGGATTTTCGGACGTATGTTTATATGGATTACGTTTCTTGTTTTGGTGTGAGAAACCCGACCTCAAAGTTTTCGGGGGAGGCCGTGGCCTAGTGGGCTTTCACTGAAACACAAGTTCTGTGAAGTTAAGCAACATCACGCACGGCTAGTCACTGGATGGGCGACCATCCGTGGCTCACGATCTTCACCCCCCCCCCCCCCGGCTGCTGTGACCATCATACAGCAGACGTTAATCCAGGTTCATCTAGGGACCCAACTCGTCGGCCTCTGGCTATACAGGCTCTGGATGGACGTATTGGATAAAAATAAATAAAATAATAAAAGTTTGTAAAAGTTTTTTTGATATATCTGGATGTCCAAAAGTCCGATCTCATATATGAAATATTGAAATGTTGCAGATTACACATAGTTGAATAAGTATAATAGAGCGATATTATAGCCTTTGTCTCAGGAGGAAAAGTATTACGGCAGCAAATATTCAAATTTATGTCTCTCTTGAGCCTCGGAAGTGTTGATGTGAGCATAGAAAGCAGGTTGTATATAGCATAACATTATTGGTGTCATAGCATGGCATGCATCAGGAATGCTGTCTTGGAGGTTATAGTAAATATAATATACAGGGTGTCCCGGGAGGAAAGGTCAATATTTCGTGTGGGCATAGAATGAGTTATTGTAAGTCAAAAACTCTATATATAAAAATGTAGTCTTTTTTATTAATGGATATAGAAATACAATTATGTGAAATTGAAATTATGAATACCAAATATGGTTTTAATTTTACTGCATTAGCATTCTAATAACACTGGACAACACGAAAATTGCCTCTGACATGAAATTAATCGATCTTTACTAATTTTTAGGTGCTAAACACGAAAATGACAATAAAAGTTGTTAATTGGCTCTAGTTTTTGAGATACGCAGATGGTCACGTTTAAACGACTTTCACATTGCTTATATTAGTCACCATTTTGCAGCGTTCTATTACAAAGTACAAATAGTGTCATGTTGCATCAGGCAGCCACAAGCAACACTCCAGAAGGTATAGTACTATTGTCTGAAAGCTAACCCCTTCACTTATGCCTACTTGTAGCATACCCTTCCATTTTATTATAACTGAACTTTGATGCCTTCACAATTCAATTACGCGTTAAGAGGTGGCGCCACAGCAAATATATGCCACTCACGTATGTCTTGTATTCAAGATAACGTAAGATAAAGTTTGTTACATGTCTCGTTTGTCTCTGATTCATCAGTAGTGATGCCTCTTAAGTGCGTTAACAGTGCAGATAGCTTCTGTTGCATCTGCGGGGAAGTGACGTTTGCAAGCCAGAAGAGGAAGATGACTCCAATTGTGAAAAAGGTTTACTAGCTCTATTTCGGATGCAAGATCGGGGATCAGGACAAACACTGGGTTACGACTAGTTCCGCACGGAGATGGACTTCCCGTTCCCGAGCCTCCTAAAGAATTTTCCATTGATTCTGACAGTGAGGAGGGAGGCGAACTAACGCCGGGTTCTCCTCAGCCTTCGACGTCTAAAGATGATCCGTACGTCTTCCAAGGTGAGTCATCTGCGCCACACATTCTCACTCAAGAAGATCTCAATGACCTTGTTCGCGATCTGGACCTGTCAAAGGCGAAAGCGGAGCTACTAGGATCAAGACTTCAAGAATGGAATCTTCTGCAGGAAAACGTCAGAGTGACTGCTTTTCGAACTCGTCATGAACACTTGGAGCCGTACTTCAAAAAGGACGGTGATATTGTGTTTTGCACCGACGTACATGGCCTGATGAATGCCCTCGGAATCAAACATGACCCACAAGAATGGCGACTCTTCATAGACTCGTCGAAATTGAGCCTGAAAGCGGTGTTGTTGCACAATGGAAACTCTTTGCCGTCCATTCCGATTGGACACGCTGTGCACATGAAAGAAACGTACGAGAACTTAAAGCAGCTGTTGCACCATCTTCAGTACAGCAACTATGGCTGGCACCTCTGTTGTGATTTAAAAGTAGTTGCACTGTTGATGGGACTGCAACTGGGATATACTAAATACTGTTGCTTTTTATGTGAATGGGACAGTCGAGCAAAGACTCTGCACTATGTGAGGAGAGAATGGCCTCAGAGGAAATCTCTGGAGGTCGGAGAGAAGAATGTGCAACACCCAGCAATGGCAGAACCTCACAAAATCATTTTACCGTCTTTGCACATCAAACTCGGTTTAATGAAAAACTTTGTAAAATCCATGGATCGGACTGGACCAGCTTTCGAGTACTTGGGTACCAAATTCCCTCGACTCAGCGAAGCGAAAATTAAAGAGGGCATTTTTGTAGGTCCTCAGATCCTCCAGCTATTCGCAGACGAGCAGTTCGACAGCCTGCTTCAGGGCGATGAGAAGAAAGCTTGAAACGCGTTTCGTCTGGTGTCAACTAGCTTCCTCGGGAATGTCAGGGCAGACAACTACAAGGAGCTGGTGGAGGACATGTTGTCTCAATATCACAAACTTGGCTGTAATATGTCCTTAAAGATCCATTTTCTCCATTCACACTTGGACTTCTTCCCTGACAACTGCGACATGGTCAGTGATGAGCATGGCGAACGCTTTCACCAGGAAATTTCAACAATGGAGACAAGATATCAGGGAAAGTGGTCCACTTCCATGTTAGCAGACTACTATTGGACTCTCGCCAGAGATATTCCTGATTACACATACAAGCGACAGGCAAAGAGACGTCGCAAGTAGCCAGAAACGGACGTCATATGTGAGTATTACAGTATATGTAACTATTGCGCATATCTCACAAACCGTAGCCAATCTCACGATTTCATTGTCATATTCGGTTTCAGCGGCTCGAAATCATTAAGAATTGGCTGTTTTCATGTCAAAGGCAAGACTGTCATCAAAATTTGTTGTCCAGTGTAACTTTATCATAACAAATTGTCGAATATTCTGCCATGTACTTCGAAGTGTTTTTCAATTCTTGTGAGGACGTGGCCTGAAATTATCTTCACGTTCTCTTATTTGGTCCACAGCATGTCTTATTTAAGCTTATCTCGTGTACTGACTATAGTTTTATAAACTTCACAATTCAACCAATTCCGCAAGCAGATATCCAAGGGGTCGGTGATCTTAGCGGCCAATTAACTGTTCCACCGCAACCATCACAAAAACCGTAAACATAAATCATATCTGGATATAGAAAACCTGCAGCATTTTTCAGTACAGATGACAACCTGAGTTTAACGAATCTTTAACATTTAAACAAATCAAATCATGCAGCGCCTCATTACGTCGAATAATGAAACCAAGATGAAGCCCACTACAAAATTATTCACTACGTAACCAATAGCTGTATCTCAGAAATCATTTTAATATTAACTTTTTAACTTACAATAACTCATTCTATAATTCATAACACCTTTCTTGACCTTTCTTCACGGGACACCTATAGAGGGCGTTTTTGAAATGGTCTGTTTTCAGGATATGTTTCAGTGACCAAAACAAGCAGAAAATGTCATATGAAGATGGGGTTGTAAACGCTTCTTTCCGGGGTTATAACGGTTTGAAGGTGTCCTGCAGTAAAGGAAATTAACGCTAAAGCGTATAAGAAGTTACAAAATGTGCGATTTATTTCTACGGTATAACAAGATTCCAACTGGCCTCCGTAAGATTCCAAGGAAGCCTGTACACGTTGCTAAATGGATTGGCGAACCTGTTGGAAAATACAAGGTGGATGCGGAAGGATGATGTCGTAGCCATGCAGAATCCGCTAAAGAAGAGTTGCAACATATAGCACTGGGGCAGAATAAAAAAAAAGAGTTTTCAGATATCCCTAGAAGAAGAAGTCCAATGGATTCATGTCAGGTGAGCGTGCTGGCCAGAATATTAGTCTTCCCCCATTTATCCATCGACCAGGATTATCGGCGTTGTCAACAATCGGGCAATTCAGGCCAGTAACAGCCAACGATGGTGCTCCAAGAACGTTTCGAATCTGATGTTGAAGAGAGCACAATTTTCTTAAAACGGATCTTTGAATTGCCGTAACTCTTCTTCTGCTATAGGACAACTTCAAATCCTGAAAGTTTGTACAGACCATTCAATAACACCCTGTATATCCTATATTATACTTATTCAACTATGTGTATTCAGCATCTGCAACATTTCAATATTCCCTATGTGACCGGTCTTTTGAGTCACCTTGTATTGTTTCTATAGTTTTCAATAAACATTAATTGTTTTTGAGAAAAGGGTCATTATAACTGAGAATAATGAGTAAATAATAATTATAATAATGAATTATCTAATATTATATAAAATAATAGATAATTATTAGATCTTTTGTTTCTAAAATCAGGGACAGAGATTCCTTGTATCCTTGAAGTGTTCCCCTAATATGGGATATCGTCTTAAACTTTTGTTGCCCTCCGGCTGAAAAGAAATTGTTTGTATTGACCCTCCAACAGAAAGGGTCATTTCGCGACTAAAAGTTTCTGTGTCTTTCTTCTCTAACTCTAACTTTTCCCATATTGGTAGAAAGGTTAAATCTCAATGCTGTTATAGAAAAAATAATAAAACTCATAGAAAAAGAAAAATTTTTGAGGGTGAAAGTAAAGAGGAGTTGAAAAAAGTTGTAGTATAACTTCAATATTCTTGCAAAAAACAGATGGATGGGCGAGAAAGGAAAGCAGACTTATTAATATTATTAAACATTCACAAGGATATTAAAACTCTTTGATGAAACATTTTTAATCTAATACGGTATAAGAATTCTTTCTTATTCATTAGCCGCATTATCAAAGGAACTATTATCGAACGAGCTTTATGTTCAAAACTCTATGTAATAAATAAAAAAAATCTTTGCTTTTAATATTTTGAAAATCACAGTATTATTTTTTGAAATAAAATATTTCAGGAATTAAAGATTCCTTGATATTAAAAAAAAAAAAACAAGAACAAAAATTAAATGAATTCACGTTTTTCCAGCGGTTTTTAGAAACTTTCCCTTGTTTGTCGTTTTCAGGATCCTTCCTCCTTAATAGCGTTTTTTTTTAACTTCCAATATCAATTCCTTAATGAAATTATTAATACGTTAAAAAAAACTTAAGTTTTTCAAGTCCGTGGCGACAAGACACAAAATATCGATTTTATTTACAAAACAGAATTTCATAAAAAATTTTCTTCGGGAAGTTAAAAAATTAATTTTCCTTATGGCCTAACAGCCTTTGTCTCTGAAATTTATTAATAAAAATTGTTGGAAAATTTTTTATTCTCTTTGGCTTTTCTACTATTATGCATCAGATTTATTTAACATTTTTCTCCCCTGCTCTTAAGGGATTTGGTATTTTATTTTTATAACTTCCGTTTACTCCTTTAAATCAACCTTAAAAGATGGGAGGGAAGCAGTGTGAAAACGTCTCTTCTTGTAATTTACATCGATCGTCACGAACATCAACACCATTTGCCAACGACTTCAAACCAAGGAGAAAAGATTGCACTGTCAGTGCTACAGATTAAAAGCGTTTATTCTTTTAATAGTCATGAAATAAATTTACGGAATGTCATGCTTTAAAGACTAGTGAATTGAATGGCTTGGGTGCTGAAGATAAGGTAATTTAATTATGGGTTGTGTGGTGTTAGTTTTAGCGATATTTTGCTGTCTATTTAAAAATGCTAAAAATTAAGTAAAAACCAAGATTGAAAGACTACCTTGAGTTGCTGTTTTATAGTTTTCGTATTTTTGCACTAAAAGTTCTTCGGAAAAGAAACGAAAAGATGTCATTTTATATTCTTTTTTATACAATTTTATGTAAACTGATACTCCTGTTCAAATGATACATTCTTTGATACTCGTGTGAAAATGATACTCACGTTTACAAAGTTGATAAACACCTCTTTTGAGCTCTTTAGCAATATAAATATATTCTGAGAAAAAAAAACAATTAATGATCATAGTATTCTGGGTAGTAGGTGCTATTTCTTAAGTGTTTATGCTTCAGAAGTATAGATATTGCTTGCGAATAGAACAATGCTATGTTTCAGGGCTGATACGTGAAGTTTAAATACTAACATGTTTCCTTTAACTTATTGATTATACTATAGAATACAGCTTCTTTCACTAATGCGAGTGAATTGTGAATTTTTTCTCACAAGTATACACAGTAATTTAAAAATTGTGAATAAATAAGCTTTATGAGGAAGTACAGTCTTGCTTCTAGACTAGCATGCTCTTGAGCCCAGATGATTAGAACAAATGCGTATGAGGGCAAGTACTACACTGTCGTTCTTTAACTTGCTCTCAGCTTCCCCATCATTTCTATGTGAGTTAATAAAACTTATGGGGATAATAAATAAGGAAGGAAAGCAACTGGCAGACAATGAAGTTTCAGGACGGCAACATAACATCAATTCTTTTTCAGCCAAAACCGCCCCTAGCATATGGGAGGCCTTTGGCAAAGATCATATTCAGATATCAAAGTCAGATTTAGAAACATATTGTGGACTTATTGTTGCTAGTTTTTCTATAGTGTTCCGAATTTACTCTCTTAAATTTCCTGTATAGACAATAGTACAATTTTTTTTTATCCTGGTCCTGTGCGGGTGCTTTGCTCGCTGCCACCTATCGACCTTGCCTCCACCTTTCCACAGAGAGCAGGTGGAAAATGGTTTTCACGTCCTCATTTTGTGAAATTAAATCCAGTACCTGGGCTAGAATGTAATTTCATAATTCATGGATATAAAAAGGGATAAAAGGTCATTTCTTTGAGCAGCATGTTGTTGAAATTATGCGAACGCATTTTACTTGTTTCTTGAGACTAATGTACCTTATGCATGTTTTTGTTTATCTATTTAATTTCTTAATGAATTGTTTTATACCTCTGAAGTTATCTTTTACATACTTCCGTAGGTTATATTTTTATATGCAAATCATTAGAATGTTTAAATAATGTGAATAATAAAAAACTACAATTTGAATGTGATAACTCCAACTTTTTTGGGTGTAAATATGTTCGATTTTATCACTGGATATCATCGTGTATAATTTAAACTGTAAATACTAATTAACAATTTGAAAATGTATCCTTGAAATTCAGGCATTTATATGATACAGTCATTCTAGTATTGGAATTCTATAGTTATAGATTACATGAACTTGTACATATTATTTTGCCGATTTATAATGTATTGGATATCATCCATGGATTAGCTATCCTCCTATTACTACATATTAATATATGTACGAGTTTTATAAGGTTGTTTACATTCTAATAAATTTTTCTGTTAATTTTTTTATTAATTTCGGCTGTTAATTGAAATAAACCCAATCAACAAGATAGTAGTATATCATAGAAATAGTTTATAGGTTTCATACACCTCGTTCAAGTAGGCTACAACTTGGGAGCTACAACCGCTCACCAGTAAAGCAACTTAGACTCTGAATGCGGTCCTGTCTATCATATACGTGATATACTCTGAGTGGTAATACAGTCGATTAATACATCTTATGTCCTATAACTTAATAGGAATGCACCAACGGTGATTACAGACTTACATGTGTTACACTAGTATCTTCAATTTTAAAATTTCGGTCTATTCATTTTCGTTTCCCAACACTAAGCAAAATAATTTATACAAAGAAATATTCCCAATTATTTTAATTGCCTTAATCAAAAAGCCATGTAATGCGTTAGAGTTCAAACTAAAATAATATTTTGAGATCATTTTCTACAACTATGAAGATTAACATACTGACACATATTATACATATGAATTGAATATTTATAAATTATTATTATTAGGCCTGTTACACAATAAAAATACATCAAAATTCATAAGAAAAATTCATACATTCTTATGGAAAAAGCGGTATCCTCAATGGCTTCTTTTCATTATATTAATTGCCAAAGTTTCTGGTTTAACTTTCCTTACATTTAAATACGAAGCCTAAATTGTTTAGAAAATAAACATTTTTAAAGTATTTTCGTTTAAATAGACAAATTTCCTGTTGCTGAAACAATGTGAGTTTGGTTGGGTCGTTAGTTATTTGTGCCCCTGTCAACCTCTAGTTCACTTTGCGTCCATTCACTTAACGAATGTCTTTCCACAATCCTGAGACAATTGTCTTTACGCATTCCTGGGACTCCAGGACAAACATCCATTCCCTCTGAGGGATTCGAACCCACAACCCGATTGATGAAATAATGTGAGGGCATTTCTCCTCAAGAAATATTCATCAATAATATTCTGTCCAACGAAACTTGGACTGGGCGTGTTCAGTTAAAATTTCGATTTTAAATTATTATTCTTGCAATGTAAAAATATCAGTGTATATTGGAATTTTAATTAGACAAATGCACAATTTAAGTATTAGATAATAACTAGAAATTCCACCTGTCGCATGACGGGTGTCAACCGTACAGGTTGAAAGGTAAAACAATGAAAGTGGAGCATCAATAATGTTCAAAACTTATATTCTGCAACAATCTAGGCTACTGTTCATTTCATATAAAATAAATAGAGCTAGTGCGAGTTGATTATTTTTTTATAGAATATTAAATGTGTATCTTTGGGATCAATATATTGTTAGACATTTAATGACAAAATGCCAAATGCACAAGGTAAATTATTTTCTTTTACTTGATTCACATAGTGATCAATTTGTTCACCGTTTGAGGCTTCTCTTGTTACCCTAAGGAAATACAATTTTTACGATCACGTATACCTGGGTCGACTGTTGTTTTCACGTAGTTTATCTATGGTTGTTTCATCGTCAATATTGCTTGTGAAATGAGTCATACATAGAGAAAAAAAATCGTATGCTATTATAATTCAGCCTATAATACTATTCAAAACGTAGTCACTTCAAAGTGAATAAATTATGCTTTTACATTGAATCAACTGTCCAGCATTAAACTGTAGAAATGTTGTTCCATGTATGTTAATGGTGAAAATACATTTACTGTAGGTATATTGGAACTCATTTCTCCACCACTTATTGTGCCCTCTATTATGGACCTTTCTTCTAACAATTGCTCGACATTTTAGTTTCTTCCATTAGGCACCTGCCAAATAGCGTTCATGTAGATTTCTGCTATTGGTTCGCCTCTCTGTAATATGTCTTCGCAACAAATCGTGACCTCGTGCCTTACGACGGCGTTCTAATTTCAAATCATAATGAATAATACGGTTTACGGATGTAAGAGAGGCTCCAATCTTGCTTGCAATGGCCCATTGTGTTGGCGGATTTTCCGTAAGGACTAGCTTCTTCACTGTTGTAGAATGTTAGCCTTATTCCGGTAAGGACGGGGATACGCTTTTCGTTCAGCAGCGCTGCACTGTTGATTAACCTCATCCATTTCTCTTCTACGTTTGATAACTTTTGTCATAGGGAGAAATATCAAAACATAAACATTGAATATCCGCCATCTTTTGAGGGCATCGAGACCCATGGCTGCCGTGGCTCTGAACTTATCCCATTGTTATACAATACATCCAAACACGCAACAACTCGTTACCATCGTTATACAATAACAAGTCGGGCAAAAACGGCGCACTTCGATGAGTAGCAGTATAGGATTGCCTTCGTCTTGCCCTCAAAAAATGGAAGCTGTACCCATCATTCAATGCGAAGATATTTTCCCCTATACCATTCTGAGAAATAATGAAATCTTTTCCCTTACACTGTTCTATTATTCTGTAATCAGCGTCCATTACAGGACGATCCAATTTTTTAGGGCATATTGACAGCAAACTTGAATGAAGAATGGAATGATAAGTTTGACTGTTGCCGAACTCACGTGTAAAATTTCACTATACTCATGCATTTCAAACCCGTGTTACGACTTTTTAACAATCATCACCATAAATATTCTCCTGAATCGAGATAAATTCGATACGCTCTATTCGGATTATTAATTTTTCATTCCTTACTTGTTATGGTGAGTAGGGGTTGGACCCGGCTTTTTTCGTCTTGAAGTGGATTATAAATTTCAAATAACCGCAAATTTTCGAAGCTATTGCCAAAGTCTTTCCCAAATTCGTTAATGTTTCATTCAGTATTTCAACTTATTGTCTTTTACATAAATAAGTAAGGAATTTATTATTTTATTTTAAAACGTACAAAAAAGTTCTCATTCCGTTCAAAACTAGTGTTACTGCTTCTTTCTGGAGATGATGATCGAAATTTATTTAATCAGTAAATGACAGTAAGCATTAGGGTAGTGAGCATATCATTTTCCTAGGATGCCAAGTGCCTGTACATAATCCCTTACATTTTCATTCTAAATACAGCGAATCATAAATTTCTTTATGGCTTTAAATAATAACAGTGCTACATGATCACATCAGCTTATCCACTAAATTTATTCTCCATTATGTTTCTAGTTCAAACCTTTATAAAATTTTGAACTTTTTCCATTACACTAAATTTTATCTCGGATCATTATTGTTTGAAATCTAATGTCAAAATTATTAACGCGATCCATTTACATTTGAGAAAACCTCTAATATAAAATTTTTAACAGGGAAACAAAAGATAATGTAAATAAACTTGCATCATCTATATTTCAACGTCATCATCAGTAAAAAAAATTACTTATTTTAGATTTCAACTTAAAAATCTTCTATTCTAAAAAATTGGATCATCAGTGAAAAATCATCAGAAAAATTCACAACAGTTTGTACATTAATTTGGACATCATCTAGATTCACAAGTTGGATATAATCTTACCCAAAATTGTGAAAAGAAGTGACGACATCATTATTATTTTATTATTAATTTTATTTTATTTTAAAATTTTATTTAATTATTTTTACATTAAGTTTTAAATTAAGGAAGTTATACATTTATTTCGCATGTTCATTCAAGTACTATTTATATTATTTCCAAGTGAAAGGATAATATAAAACAAAACCAAAAAATATCATTTTTACGAGAATGGAATTTTTTTGAGCAATTTTTAACATTTTCATTGGGATTGCATCCAGATTATAAATAGAACATCGAATGACTAAGATTTAACAATAGGAAAAAAAAGAAACTTTTATGAAAACAACAACAGCAACAACAATTAAGATTTCCAAGGCAACTATTTTGTACCAATGGGTCTCTAAAGCAGTCTCTTTGTTAAAAACTGAAGATAATTGCCGGAAACGGAAGTCCTACCGCCCACTCAAACCAACAGCCTCGGTTTAATGATCAAGTAGTATAATCTAAGAAATGACAAAATTTCAATACGTAGAAACAAGTAGGAACGATTATAATAATGAAAGCATGAATTAACAATGAAAATAATAATTTTTCTAAAGGCAACTGAGCTTTTCAAATAAATGAGGCTATATTTAATGGCAGTTTGTTTATTTTATTTGTATCTGATATCTTAAGACGTACTTTAATATATTTTCTCTGTTATATATTGATCTCATGTGTTGGTCTTAGTGTAAATTAACACATTTTCCTTTAGGGCTTAGCTTCTAAACGGGCCGTAAAATTATTTGAAGAGGGGACGGTTGAAAATAAGCTAACATCAATCCCAATTGGCCAATTTCGGAAATGATGAATCATCACATTCGCCAATGGTCATCAACGGCTGCCTTCTACTGTTCTAATTTATGATGTTTGTGAAGTTCATAATAGTCTTTCAAAGAAGATAGCTATTAACTTTATTAAATTTCTTTTAAAAGAGCTTTAAAAATTTTGTAGAAAGCAAGGCATTTTTACACATCTAACTTTTACGTCAACATGATTTTCATTAATGTTTCTGTTCCTTAATGCTTTTTAGCACTAAAGCTGGCAATGTGATATTAGGGAATATTGAAAAACATTCTCCAGAATTTACATGGAAATAAATGTTTTTAAGGTTATTGTTTTCTTCAGTTTTGTTAGTTTTTGATTTAGTTGCTACAATTGACTAAATAACGTTCGAAAAACTTTTCCATTTACTGACTATAACTGAGTTTGAAAATATAATAACCTATAAATGAATTATAATTATATAGTTTTCAGACACAGTTGATATTCAGTAGAAATACAGACACATTTAATCAAAATCGATTAAAGGTGGAATAACACTAATAAATTAAACAAGAATAAATTTTCCTCAACAATTATTCGAACTTTTATTAACCTAGAAAGTCCAATGAACAACATGCATTTTTATATATCGCACAACAACTTGCACATTTTTATAAATTTTATATAACCATTAAATTAAAGACTATTATTTTATAAATATCGGCGACAATAAATTTCTGAATTTCTACATTCTCAATTTTCATCGAATTGGTGTTTCAAACCGACTTTCCTCAACTTCCATCACTCCTAATGAACTCTTCCTCTGTACTCCTATTCTTTATAATTTGTAGGTTTTAATGTATGTTATTCGAATTATTAATCAAAATTGGTATGATCATTCTTAAAAAAATATCTCTTTAAATTGTTTTTATTTCCAATACTTTTTCCAATTATTATAGAAGGTTAAATGGCAAATTAAATTTCTTTCATTTTATTGAATTACGTTTTTTCTTTCTCTCAGACGTCATATTGCATGCTTCTTTGATTTCTTATTAAATTAGATTTCATCATAGATTATCTTTTTTTTTTCTCGTAGAGGCTAGTGCAATTTCATATAAAATTTCTATTGCCTTTAAACTAATGAACGAAAGACAAACGAGCAACTTAAAGTTGTGTTCATTTTTATTTTATTCGGAATGATAGGAAAGAGAATAAATTTTAACGTTCACGGATTTCAAAAATTACTACCCTCATATCAGAGCTATGCGAAAAATATTTGCTCCAATAAAATGAATTTGACAAGATTCATTGAATTCTCGCATTTTAAACCACTAAAATGAATTCCAAGTAATGTAATATACGAAGGAACTGTGATATGGAATTACCTGTAAAGGAACGGAACAGCTCTAAGCACACAAAAATGTCCGGCATTTCATATCTCGGAGTCTTTATGGTTAGAGGCTTTGCCTTCTTTTGTGTGTATTGAACTAGAGGCTTTCCTTCGGCTCATAGACATTTCGTGTTATAAGTAAAGAGCTTAAAATTAACCTTCTCTTTTTTATTAACTCTCAATACCGAATCTCCCAGTCAGAGAGATCAAATCAATCATTCAGAAGAAAAGATTTACTCAAGTAACCAAAACATTTAACAAAACAATTAAGTTTTCTTTTTATTCAATGAATAATTGAAATGATTTCAAAGATATGTTTTTTTCTAGCCAATTACCCTTATTTCTTGACAAATAGCTCCGTAAAAGCAGGATTGTAAAGGTCTGTCACCTTCGTATACAAGTCCGAAGTAGAACATACGCTGAGAAATAGTTCAGACTAACAAAGGAACCATCCGAGCCTGTACTAGAAACTCTTTGTTTGCCCGCATACATACCTCGAAAGCGATGGCGTTTCGCAGTGGCGGTAGCGGAAGTGAAAAGAAAAAAAAAACATGGCGGTAAAGGGGAAGCAAAATTGTCAACGGTGGTCGCCAAAGAATTGAAGTTACAGCAGTGTTATTAAGCAAGCAATTTTAATTTTACTGTACAATTATTTGTCTCAAAATAATTTCTGAGATGAGGTAAGCATCCATGAATATTGTTTTTCATTTAAAAGTATAAAGCACCGCGATATATACCCCCTCACCAACGCATATTCATATTCTCGGCTGATTCATTAGATCACGGGATAGTCTTGCCCTCGTTTCACTCGCGAATACATGACGTCAGCCCCGGAAAATTAATGAAGAATACTGAAATAATTAATAAAATAAAACAATAACAATAAATTAAGGAAATGGTTAATAATTACTATATAGATTTTTTTAATAATCTATTTTTAAAAATAAGTTTCTTTAGAAAGTTCAAAATCCAGTCAATTGTCGTCTGCTGCTCCTTTGTAGGAAGTTGTTCCATTGCTTTCATGTGAAATGGATTCGTGCGTATTGTTGAGTGGTGGAGGAAAAAAGTTCCGTCAAGCGCATTAATATGCACACCTTTTTAACTAAGGCGTAATAAAGTATGCAAAACCGTTTGAGTATGAAAGAAGTAACAGGCGAATGGCACGTATTGTCTACGGCAACAGAGACAATACGACAGACTATGGCTCAGAAACTGAGGTGCCCAAAAATCATTGCACAAAGCGACGATTGTTGTCTCTAATTGGTTATAACAGTAGGAAACCATTCAAATGCCTTTGATATAGAAATCGGGCACTTGATTCAAAAAAGTAACTCGGTCTGCTGAGTCTCTGATTTATTTGTGCGCGTGTGGGTGAAAATATTTTTCGATAGGGTTTCGATTTTATTCAAAAGTTTAAAATTAAATGGATGTTCACTATAGCCGGTAATAGGGAGCTCTCAATTGATTTTATAAATGCTCAATTGGTCAAGAAATTACTAGAATATTGCTATGAACATAAGTTAACCGAGTGTTAACGGAATTTATTATTTGAGTTGAAAACGTGGCTATAGAAATTTGAAAGAAACAATTTAAAGCGTATTAACAACTGCAATGTAATTATTGGAAAAAGTTTTAATATTTTAACGAATGCACTTTTTCACTCTATTCGCTTTTAAGATTTGTATCGTCTCCTTTATCTGTTAGCAATAAGAGGTTAAAGCATGAGTCTTGCTTTAAGTCAAATGAAGCGAAGTCTAATACAATACGGTAACATGCGAAAAATCCGTTGCATAATTTCAAAATTACCTCGAGCCGCAGTGTCGAAAATTAAGGAGCAGCATTTGACTGATGAAATGACCTAAAGGTTCGTCAAAATTAGTTTAAGCTCTGCGAGGTGAAGTAAAGGCTCTGCAAGTTTGATAAAATTTTGATGGTAATCTCACGATTATTCAAATTAAAACGTAATAATGCCTTCTCTGCTCGGCTTCTGTTTTTCTTTTATTTCTAGTAAGATAAATTTAGTAAAAATCAATTTTCTCTTTGAATATAATCAGCTAGATTCAAGCTTAAATAGTAAGATAAAATTAAAAAAAAAGAAAAAAAACAGACTATCGATTTTATAGTTGCCTCTTCTTTCTCATGACAGACTATATTTAGAACGTCATTAGAAAAGACAGAAATATAATGAAATTTTCAGATTTAAAAAAAATAAGGACCTCTTTTAATTTGATGACAGAAAAAATGTAATTTAAAAAAAAAACAACATCCATCGCATTGATTAATGAACCACAAGCCATGTTCTACTTGAATATTCAATTAATTTAATAAAAAAATTAAAAATTAATGGTAGTAATTCTAAAAATGATGTACGGCCTTTGCTCAACTTGACGTTAATAATTAGCTAATAACGTGGCGTACTCCTTAGTTCGCTAGATTGAAAGAATCCATTACCGTAAAAAACACTAATGAGAAAACCGGAAAGGAAGCAAATCATTAAAAAGAACTTTTAAATGAAATAATCGACAGGTTTTGATAGGTTTAAATCTACACTTTGTTAATTAGATTTTTACGGTAATAATTAAAATTCTTTTAAATTTTAAATTAAGTTTGGACAAATTTTCAAAAATAGATGGAACCCCATTTTAATCGGCAATAAACCAAATTTGATTGACGTGGTATAATAATAATATTGCCTTTTAAATAACTATGCGAGCCTATTTTTAATCAGAATTTTTACTCATTTTTTGCATTGTATTGTAAATTCATTAGTAAACCCGCGCGATAAATCTGTTCACTAGAAAATTAGATTTTCATATTATTACAGAATTTCTCTACTTTTGCATGGGTTGACGGTTAAGTAACTTAATAAAATATTTGATTATTTTATTTGAATATCATATAAAGAATATACAGGGTGTCTCACCTAAAATAAACCAATAGACATTCATCTAAGCGGCGTTAGACATAGATTATAATTATTGGAATAAATGTTGAATGTGAAAATGGACCAATTGTGGTTTCAACAAGACGGAGCGACCTCGACCTCACATACAGCCAGAATTTGCATGGCTTTCTTACGACAGGCCTTTTCGGGGAGAGTACAGTAAGTACAAAACGCACCATCTCTGTACAACTTCTCTTTTGTGTATCTTAAAAATTTTTTTTGTATTTATTCTATTTTATTCTACTGGCCATTACGTCCTTTTTGAACTCATTGGTCCCCTTACTTTATATCCTATTGGTTCTTGTATGTATTTACGCTCATTGCTTAACTTGTACCACTGTTCTGTATATATAAAGGCTTGCATGCCTCTTGCTGCATATCCTTGACAAAGCCGGGAATAAATGGTGAAACTAGTTGGAACTCCTGATGTTCCTCTGTTATACTGTAAGGCCACCACCTGTTTACCTATTATTAGTGTTTTGGAGGTCTATTAATTAATCTTTTGGAATTTGGAAGCCTAATAAAAAATCTTCTGAATTTTGGAGACCTGTTGGTTAATCTTCCAGGTTTTGAAGAGCTATTGGCGAATCTTGCGGAATTTGGAGGCCTCTTATTGAATATTCCGTATTTTGGAGGCCTATTAGATATTCATCCGGATTACTGAGGCCAGTTGGCAAATCTTCCGGATTTTAAAGGGCTATTGGCGAATCTTCCGGACATTGGTGGCCTTTTGTTGAAAAACGGTTCGATCAAGTGAAAAAACACCAAGAATAAAACATTTCTCAAATGTTGTGTACAATCTGAAAATATTATTCAAAATAGGAGTTTCCATTGCACATTTCAAAGTTGACTTTCTTATTCAAAAACGGTTTCTTTTTTTTTTTTTGGAAATGGAATACACCTCTCAACAAAAATACAATAATACTTCCATAGAAAGTACTCTGTCAAGTTTGTATTCTAAGAAGTTGGCTATTGGTTTACTTTTGGTGAGACACCCTATATACAGGGTGTAAATTTTAAGTTGACAAAGCAGAATAACTCGAAAAATAAGCTTCACACGAAAAAATGCGTAGAATCCAAAGTTGATTATTTTCGAGGGGGCATCTGCTGGTGCTAAAATTAGCCCACCCCCCCGGCCCCTGGGGGTGGGGCGGGGGGCAACTTTAAAATTTCAAATGGGAACCCCTATTTTTTATTGCAGATTCAGGTCCTACATAAAAAACTACGTACATTTTGTCTGAAACATTTTTTTTATTTTTGGTAGATGGCGCTGTAATTCAAGAAAATCCATTTTCTCATTTTTGCGTGGAAATAACTAATTTATTATTCATTTCGATTCCTACATTGTTTTAACTACAATGTAATTTGAAGACATTTCGTCAACAAACAAATAACGTAAACATTGGCATTTTTTTCAGAATGTTTACATTTTAAATTCTGATCTTTAGAAGAAAAGATTGTAATTTTTCAACTGTTTTTGTGAGTGTACAACGCCGTATTGCTTTTGAATTTACATTATGAATTATCTTTCTGTGGAAGAAAAAATTGAGATGGTGTACATTTATGGAGAAAGTGGGAGAAATTTTGATAATGCAGTCGCGCTTTATGCTCAGCGTTTTCCTGGCCAAACGCGATCACGGTCTTCTTTTGTTCGAGTTATTAAACAATTTACTGCGGAAGGTAGTGTGAACCAGAAAAAAAGAACCCGTGCAGCTACTGTTTGTGGAGAAAACAATCAAGTGTCAGTCCTAGCTGCTGTGGCTCATAATCCACATGCGAGCACAAGAGAAATATCAAGGCAATCAGGAATTTCACATATGAGTGTTTGGAAAATGCTGAAGCTCCACAAATTTCATCCATATCATGTATCTATGCATCAGGAACTACATGGCAATGACCACCAAAACCGTCTAACGTTTTGTCACTGGGCACTTCAGCAGATGCAAACAAACCAACATTTTTTTGCACGAGTTCTTTTCTCCGATGAGTCAACATTCACAAACCACGGGGAAGTTAATCGACATAACATGCATTACTGGAGTGAACAGAACCCACACTGGATTCGAGAAGTCAACCATCAGCGACCTTGGTCAATTAATGTTTGGTGTGGGATAATTGGCGATAAACTTATCGGTCCATATTTTATAGACGGTAATTTGAATGGCAACAAATATCGTAACCTACTTGAAAATGAACTACCAGATCTACTTGAAGACCTGAGTATTGAACTTCGACAACACATGTGGTTTCAACATGATGGTTGTCCAGCGCATTATTCATTAGTAGCGCGCGAAGTACTACATCGACTTTACCATGGTCGCTGGATCGGCAGGGAAGGTCCTGTGAATTGGCCAGCCAGATCGCCTGACCTTACATCGCCAGATTTTTTCTTATGGGGTTACCTCAAAGATATCGTTTATAAGGAAACGCCAACCACTCGCGAAAACATGATTCAAAGAATAAGAGATGCTTGCGCTGCAATTACACCAGACATGTTATCAAGATGTGTTCAGGAATTTACAAAACGAGTCAATAAATGCATCGAAGTTGGAGGTCATCAATTTGAACATTTAATTTCATAAAACGGCGAGATGCAAGGGATTTAAGGACAACAAGCAGGCCGAAAGTGAGAGGCGAGGGGACTCACTGGAAATACAAGCACCCCGAAATTCATTTACTTGCAAGTATTTGCAAATAAGAAAAAATAAAACGAAAACAATCGGTCCTTTTAAGGACCACCAAATCTTAAACGGGAATAACTTCATCTTTACACAGTCTTTTACTTTTTTACTCTGTTAGTTAATGAGTTCACTCGTTAGTACGTAGGATGTTCGGTTAGTTAGTTAGCTAATCAGTTGATTTGTTTGATAATTATAAAGTTGTGTGGCCTCATGACCACGAAACAAAACAAAATTATCCTAATCCGCGGCAAAAAATAATAAAATAATAACTTTGCGGCAAAATTTACGAAGTAAATAAGTATTTTTTATTTCTCCGTAACCATTTCCACGCAAAAATGAGAAAATGGATTTTCTTGAATTACAGCGCCATCTACCAAAAATAAAAAAAAAATGTTTCAGACAAAATGTACGTAGTTTTTTATGTAGGACCTGAATCTGCAATAAAAAATAGGGGTTCCCATTTGAAATTTTAAAGTTGCCCCCCGCCCCACCCCCAGGGGCCGGGGGGGGTGGGCTAATTTTAGCACCAGCAGATGCCCCCTCGAAAATAATCAACTTTGGATTCTACGCATTTTTTCGTGTGAAGCTTATTTTTCGAGTTATTCTGCTTTGTCAACTTAAAATTTACACCCTGTATACCAAAAAATTTGTGGACAATTATTTGTAACCAGATAAACACGAGCAATGTATATTTCCACAGAAGTAAATTTTAATTCAAAATCACGGATGTACATTTCTGGGGTTAAGCCTCCTTCATCAGCCTGTAACCAAGGAATACACAGCAATACGCACTGCCTTCGACTTCTTCAACGAAAACAAATTTCAATTCTACAGTAGCCCAATTCAAATCAGTGGTACCTCAAAATTAATTTGTCCCAGTTACAATCACTATTATTTAAGAAAAAAAAAGTTCCGATCAATTTGAAGTGCGATTAAAGTAACACATTAAATCACTGAAATACAGAAAGTTTGATAAAATAACCAATAAGATTTTGCAATTATAGCATGCCTATTTTTTGAATTTTGGAATTGCTTTCCGATTGGATTCAAATTAAACCTTCAAACCCGGAATCAAAAGATGATTCACTGACTGTGCACTATTATAGCCTTGTTTGATTAACAATAAAGCGGTGATCGCCTGTGATACGGTACTTCGAAATTCGTCAAATTATTCTCTAATGGATCTGAAATATCATAATGCTCTTGATTATTCAAGTAGCCATTTTTGGCTCAATTGGCCCAATCAATTGCGCCAGCTCTAAAAATCGTCTGAAATGAATTTTATTTTCAATATTTTCACATTATTATCGTCTGGAAATATAACTGATAATCAATAAAATTTAAAATGAATAAATGTCTGGCCCAAAATGGCTGAAAACAACTCACGTGACCTCAAACCAACCAATCTAAAACCAGTATTATCTGCAGTCTAGTATTGGGAAAGGTAATTGCCGTACTTTAGTAATTTAGAGCTTTAAGATATCACAGAGTGAGGCGCAATCTTCATTTTAAAAAAATTAAAGTACCAAAGTACAAAAATTGTAAATGCGTATACTTATTTATTTTTAATATTTTTTTAAAAGTGTAAGGATACTTTGTGGATACCCTGTATATTCTGCTGTAGGTTTGCCTGATTTTCTTAATTTTAGAGTAATTTTCCTCTTAAACTGGGATTCTTTCCACGTCAAATCGCTTTCAAATTGTGGGTATCTTTAGTTTTGACATGTGATTTTTCCTTACTTTATGGAGCAAAGCCTATTTTCAATTACTAGGAGAGACAGTTCTATAATAATGTGCAATCCAATTATAAAGCGATCACATTAAAAGGGAAATGTGTAATGTCACGCTGTCATTCCACGTTTTGGACGTTTCGCTCCATCAAAATGGCTCGCCATCTTCACAGAGGGAATTTCTAAGGCCCTTGTTGTCAGTTCTCAATGGAGCTCGTTATCGATTGAAAGTCAAAACTACTTGAGTGTATCAATAGCTGCCAACCATCTAAAACCAATGCCTGCATTTAAAATAGTACTTAAGCTATTGATTTATCTTTTATCTTTTTAATTAATAGGGCAAGTACCAATCGGGTGTTTCTCGGGGGAAAGTTGGAAGTTGATTTTTAAGTTTCTAGAAAACTTTCGTGTTTATTTATTATAGATACAAAATTAATGATAAAATATGCTAACTGGCCGATTCAACCATTAAAGATCGAATGTTTTAGGTTTCCCTTTGAAATATGTTCTAAAAGCCGCTAGATTAAAATTCTAATAATGATCAAAGACATTAGGAATGCAAAGAACTTCTAGCAACTAATAATGACATCAAATTTATGCATTACTAATAAATTTTATTTTCGGCCGTTTTCATTACATCTTGTGATAATACATCGAATGAGATAGCTTGTACATCGCAGCTAATTAACCATTCTCTCTGAATAAGGAGTGAGATTCACCTCATTAATAAAGATCTTTTTAACATTTTAACTTAAGCTTCTTTGCACCAAATATTTAACAAAATAGCATTGCATTCCGTCGGTCTGTTAAAAATATCAAGAATTTTCCTATCCTCTCGTTTTAACTTAACGCTACATTCTTTAACATAGTACTAAAGATGCTTCAGGCCCAAAGAGCATCTTGGAAATGAGCGTACGTCTGTGAAGATGGTGATTAGTAAGCTAATTGATTTCCAAGTCTGTCTTGAGAAAGTTTGAGTAAGAAACGTGTGGTGGCTGTTCACGCTACAGAAAAGGAGAAGAGCGTCCACATAATCTTTTAGATAGATAGCTGGATTATTGATTCATCGTGCAATTTATCAATCAAGACATGGCCGCGTTTATCGCTCATCTTTTGCACCGTTTATTTAGTGTACAAAAGGTTGATTACGATCTTTGGTAACGATTTATTGCGTGAATGCTGTGAGTCACATGCACGTGCTCATGAAAGAAAGCATATGAAATGATACTATTCCTCCGCATTGTTATGTTTCATTCGAAAGCAGTAAATGTCATGAAAGAATGTCTCCGAAAATCGGACCTTACAGGGAAGAGTACATTACTGTCCATGCGACGCTATTTACAGCTATTCTGCTATAATTACGCATGTAAAACGCAAAATTTCTCTCTTTCGAAGAAAGGCATATGGGCATATGGGTAGCACTGAATGGAAAAGAAAAATCCCGGGAAGGGTTAATTCGAATTGGCCAGAAACACCAAAATTCTCGAGTTCCGACAAGTCGAAGCAGCGTATCCTGTGTGAAAATCCAGCAACGCAAACATTGTAGGAACTTCACATGCTACCTTATATAAATAAGAAACAAAAACTTGCAACTGGAAAAGCGTCACAACAGTTGTGTTCATAAGCTGCTGCCACGACATGTCACAGAAAGGAGGAAGCACTATCGGATGCTCCATGAGGGACATCTCGCAGCAGAACGATGGTAACACGTTGTCTACCTGCGTGTGGATGAAACCTAAGTCTACCACAACGATTGCAACAAACCCCAAGGCGATTTTCTACCGTCTACGTGGAGAGAAGTCATATCAAAAGTGGTTTAAGGAATGTAAGGACAATTTTTCGAAAGTGTTTATGGTGATTGCGGGATACTCATACAACGGCAAGTTCACAATCAGAAGAGTGGACAGGAAGGCTAAGGTTAACTCCCTTTATTATCAGCAGCATATTTTCAGTCCAATTTTCCACGAAGAAATACCAGCATTGTACGGAGAGGACAAAAACCAAATTTGGCTGCATCAAGACAAAGCCTCCAGCATAGGTATAATTCGACCGTTCAATTTATGTTGGATTTGGAAGATATAACTGGAATTCACGTTCTATCCTTTAATGATATACCTGTCAAGTCACCAGATGCATATCTGATAGATTTCTGTAGACTTGGATTACTGAAACGAGCCCTTGCTCGACGCCGTCCAACAACCATTGAGGTCTCTGGAAAGCCTGCAAACAGGAATGGAACAACATCAACCTCGCCGTTTTGCATACGTCTCTTCTACACTGGAAAATAAGGTGCAGGGCAATAGCCCACAAGCAGGGTCACCAAATAGAACACGATCGTTGGTAGAAAAAGATGTTTTCTTCGTAAACTTTCTCCTCCAAATCGTTACCATAGATCATAATAAACCTTCAGTATCTTAGCTGATTTCATCGGCTCTTTCCGTGTGCCATTTCTTTATCGATATGCTCTATATAATTTCAGTGTGAGACCCATCCCCGCCGTTTGCCCCCTTATTTTAGATTTTTACCCTGTATATGTGGAAAAGCATACTTTAATTTCGCTCTCTCTGTCTGCCGTCCGTCTGTATTATCCTATGATATCTCGAGAACGGTTTGTCCTTTTGAAAAAAATTTTCGCTATTCGATAGAGAATCTTCCTGAACTTAATTATATTAACGTCCTAAAAAATGCTTCTGTTACAAAATAATACTTAAGTAATAAGTATACGTAATAAGTAATAAGTAATTTATTTTATTTTTAAATGATGTACAATAATTTAATCTATACTAACCTAACCGTCTTACAGGATGGCAACTATTGAAATAAAAAAATCAAATTTTCAAAAACTACTGAGTTCAAAAATATTATTCAAATGGTAAAAGTATCTACAGATATTCGGATTTAGTTTATGACATGTTCGATATGCTTGCCATCAATGCTATTATGTAGCGCAGACGAAGAGCAAAATTCTACAAAACCCGCTGGCGTGTCGAGACATCGATGCTTTCGATGTCCTCCTGAATGGCTGTTTTAAGCTCAGCGATGGTTTCGGGGTTATTTGCGTAAACTTTGTCTTTAATATTGCCCCACAAAAATGAGTTACAAGGGTTGAGATCAGGAGAATATGGCGGCCAAACGATTCCCACTCCAGTAGCCTCTGGGTACCCCAAAGCCAGAATGCGTTCTACAAAGTGCTCTTCCAGGACTTCAGACATTCTAGTGGTCCGATGGGGTCGTGCTCCGTCCTGCATGAACCACATCTTTTCGAAATATGGGTCACTTTGGATAATAGGGATGAGATCATTTTCTAAAATTTTGACATATCGTTCAGCAGTCACAGTACGCATGCGAAAAAAAAATTCCCACCATCCCTGCATTCAACCGTCAAGTTTTAACTGAATCTCGCCAGTTGTTCAAAAGTTAACAAGTTTTTTTTTTCTTATAGCTCAATAATACTCAATAATAGTCACCCTGTATGACTGGCTCCACTTTTTAGATCAAGTCGTTATGAAATGAAAATAGAGTATTATTTAGTTAAACGTATCCTATATTATTATATTATAGTTGTTTCTAGAAGGCCGTGCTCGCACGGAAGGCCATGTTCGCACGTGGTAGGTTCAAAAAGCTCCCGAACCTTTTGAACATTCTTTGTATAAATTTTTTACGTGCTTAGACCTTTCAGTTTTGTATACCAACATGATGTTGCCAAGTTGAAATAAATCATGTGTTCCTGCAGGTGTTCAAACACGGGCTGCGAGCGCAAATGTTTGGTATAGTGTGATTCACGTGTCGCATTCAGTTGTTCCAGACTTTTAGCAGTCAAACATGTCGAAATTTGAAGAGCATGCAAACGTCAAATCTGTGTTAAAATGATGAAAACGTTTTCGGAAACAATGGCACTACTTCGAGAATCCTCTGATTATATAGCAATGGGGCGAACTCAAGTTTGTTTGGCATCGTCAGTTTAAGGAAGGACGACGAGAAATTGAGGATGATCCATGATCCGGTAGACCCTCTACGCCAGAAATGCAGAAACAATTGTTAAAAGAGTGCTGATCGACGCCATACTGTTGAAAGAGCTGCGAAAGAAGCTCTGAAGAAGTTGGCAAACTAAGGTCTACAGCCCGCCTGTATGAACGTTGGCAGAATTGTATAGCTGCCAAAGGGTATTACTTCGAAGGCCAAAGTGCTTAAAATATGCCGTGTCGCATATTTCTTCTCGCCGAAACAAAGTTCGGAAACTTTTTGAACCTATCTCGTATATTCTAATCTAGAGTTTGTCTACAAATGTATGGCTGTGTTTTGCTTGCTTATAACTCCGGTTTTATTCGCATTGACATTTTACAGACATATTCTCAAACATTCTTTTCTCAGGCATTATTTTCAGTATTCTCAGACATACTCGAGCAAGAGCGCGTCTCTCCAAAAGTTAATATATTGTGTGACATCAAGAGGACTAGCACTGTCGGGCCCTTTTTATTTGCAGAAGAAACAATTCGTTGGCAATCGTTTCTGTACTTTATGTGTGCGCCGCAGGTGCAAGATATTGCTGGTTTGATTTACCAACAGGATAAAGCCCCGCCACAACGGTCCCTGGAGGTCAGACATCTTCTGAATGCAATGTTTAACGACAATTGGTGCGGTCGAGAAGGGCCCACATTATGACCTCCCAATTCCCCGGACCTGATCCCTCCAGATTTCTTTCTGTGGAATCATATCAAGGAAAGTGTCTTGTTAGAGATGCTAGAGAACAAAATGGAAGTAATATTCCCCCGATATGAACTTTAATCTTTACCACGTTAAGAGCAACGGTGCACATGTTAAAAAAAAAACAAACAATGAGTTTGAGAATACGTTTGTAAAATGTCATTGCAATCGAGCAATAAATACCGGCGTTATAAACAAGGATTTTTTTTAATTTTTTTATGAAATCGAGAAAACAAGACAAAAGTACTAATAATAAATTTTTAAATGTTTCCATTTCTTTTGTCCTTCCATGATGTTTTTCCTTCTTACATAGCCTGAACTTAAAGTTTTCATTTAAGGACACCAACAAGGGAAAACTTTGCATATTCAATTTGTTTTGAAGAAAGTATCCTATTATATTACTCGAGCTATAACATGCTAAGAGAAATACAGAACAAGGCCACGGGCTAAGAAATATTTATTTAGACAAAGAAAGGAAGCGCTTAAAATGTGGGTTGTGGAAAGGAAAAAAAGGGAAATACGTCTTATGCTGAGACTTATAGGCATCCTCCGTTTAATACAAAACATGGGCTAGAAAAGAGGATTTCTTTTTCTCCCCTAGAACTAAACCCCCGTCACGGCACGATTGCGAAAACGAGGGGAAGGAAGCCACTCGACAGAAATGAATAATAAGGGCGTCTGCCTGGAGAGTCCCCCCTCCTTTTTCCTTTTATTCAACTGCAAAGAAATTGCTCGGGCTTTGCGTTTATTTCCACGGCAATAATTCACTCGAACTCAAGTGGAAACGACCACAATTGCCGGCCTTGTTGCCAGAATGTGACGAGTCTCCAGTTTACTTGGTCGGATGGTGGTGGGAAAGGGGTTGAAGAAGGTAAAGGAGGGTAGGGTGGGGGTGGGGTTATGGAGTGGAGACGGCTAAAGAGAGCCGCTAACCCTTCCTTTCCTTCGCTTCAACAATCGCAATTACGCCCCACGTGGAAGAGGAGATATCGGTCGAACGTAAGCAAAAGCAAAAATGCTGAGTATTAGAGAAAGTCGACGAACACGATTATTGTTATTATGACAGCAGTAGAAAGGATTCCTAGCGGAAACCTTAAACAGAGGACGGGTCGTCGATCGTTATTTCTCTCGAGGCCACGAAAAGAATAGAAAAACTGACCCCATCAGCAATAACGTTATTCTCTCTGATTATACAATTCACAGCGAAACAAAAGAAACAAGTAAAATAGCTTTTCCTTTAAATAACGCACGGCTCTATTGGTCCAACCGCAAAAGTTCAAATAAAAGGCCAGTATAACATCCTCGTGTCTCTTATAATTTCCATTCTATAATAGATATAAATAATATGTTTCAGGCTGACGAATTTTAACTTACGATAAAAAAATCAATAGAGGAAAGCACACAATGCTCTATGCTTTTTATTCTTGCTAATCACTAGATTTGTATGACAGATTTTAATAAAACAATAGACAAAAGACAAATAAAACCAATTTAATTGTTCTAAAACAGAAGACTAAAAGATTCTGTCGTGAGCTACTTTAAACTGATATCTTATTCAACACATTTTTTATTTTTATCTAACAAAAGAACAAACTTATATAGAGAACAAAAGTCATTGTAGACGTTATTCAGTCGTAGAAATTATTTCTCAACGATATACACAAAAAGAAAAATTAAAAGTTAAAATCAGAGAATGAATCGCTCCTATTAAAGAAGTATGGAAAACAGCTGTAGCTTTAAAGAATAATGCTAAGAAATAAATAATTTTACAAATAAATAAATAATTAAATAAAAAATTGAATATCAACAAGGACGGAAAAAAACAAAGCAAACAGCAAAACTTATACAAAATAAAGCAATACAGAAGGCTGATCGGGATTTATCCGACAGTGAATTTACATTATGAAAATCCATGCAGCCGCCACTGGTTATGTTCTACTGTACCACCGGCATTGTGGACTATCGCACGACACCGCAATTTCCACTGTAACAAACTCCGTTGTAGCATCAGCATGGGAATTCCATCCCATTCCTCTCTGAAGCCTTTCCAGAAACCAGAGAGCCTGCGGGAAGGTCGATGTTGTAGACGTCGTTTTAACAGGCCAAAAATCCATGGGGCTCTTGACAGGAATGTCATTAAAGTTAATAACACGAATTCCAGTTTATTGGTCCATGTTTCGATAAACTGAAGGGATGATCTGGCGGTCTAGCTTGACGCTTTCTCCATGTGGATCCTCACCTTGTCCGTGTTGGCTCCGTATAAACGAGGAATGTCTGTCCATAAGATTGGGATCATGATGGTTTCCTGAAAATAGGCAGCATTCACCTTGATGAGTTTTTTTTTCAACCTTACGGATGGTCAACTGCCCCTGATTCCTCATGGAAAACTTTTTCGATACAAGCGGTAGAACTCTGTACGTCCCTTTCGGGTGGTATCACGATACATAATTGCTCGAATGTGACTATTATGTGTTAGATAACTGTAGGCCTCTTCCAATGTGACAACGTACAGACATTTTGTCACCGCCAGGTGTCGTTCATGCATGTTTCGGCAGTTGGTTTTGCGTTCTGTGGGGAGGAGGGTTTGAACCCGGCCCTTATGGATGCACCGCAAGCCAAGACGGCGACGAATGATATCGTTGACAGTTGAATGCGCCACATTGAATATCTGAGCCATGACATGTTGGTTTGATAGGTTCTCCGAACCCCGACACTTTCATTGATGCCCTACAATGAGCCTGTTTGGTTGGCGAAAGTTTTTTCCCGGGCTCAAATTGTGTTTGCCTGACCACGATCTCTTTAATAGTAGTCACGCCATTAGTTAAATAATGTTCCTTGCACTGCCTCACTGTTGGCTATACGAAATACAGTATGTGCGTGAAAAGGGCCATGACATACCTTTCCCAATACCTATACAGTTTCACGTCATTGCACGATCACGAACAAGTCACTTCCACACGTGGTGCTGAGATTACACACAAGCTACATTGCCCGTTTCAAGGTTCTCGTTACGGTGCGTAGGTGGAAGCAGTATTGCTCTACATCGGACAGATATATTCCGATCAGCCTTCTGTAACTGGCGATGAAACGCGAATAAAAAATAACTAAATGAATCGAAATACTTATGATAAGATTTAAGATTTTTTATATTAACCTAAGGTCTGTTTCAAATTAATGCGGACACTTTAAATCTTGAGTTTTCAAAGATTCCATTTTACTTGTTTTTATAGCAATATAATGTGAATGTTACCTTTATTTAAATAGTGACAGAATTCCTTAAATAAATAGACTTAAAAAGAAAAGAAAAACAAATAATACGCAAAATTCAAAAACCAGGTGTTTCACATTTCAGCTCCATTTTCTGAAGTTTATACAAATGATTTGATCTTATTAGCTCCGAGAATTGCTGTGAGAGAGCCACCTCATTTATCAATTCAGTTGAGCAAATTTTTGCTGAATAATAAAAATACTTTCAGAAAAAATATCAAACGATTTCGAAACGGACCAAACGAGAAATTGCTGCATTCCTTGAAAGGGAAAATCAGAAACTGCTCAATATTTGGCCGAATAGATGTCGAATGGCCCAAATCAAAGCTCAACGAACTGGACCACCAGAAGCAGAAATCAGTATGGACCTTGCAACGAGAATTCGGGCTTCGATAAACTGTGTGGCGTTCTCTTGCATCATCAGCATCACTGAAATATCGCCATTTAAGTGAAAAGCATAAACGTGAGCGAATGCGTTTGGGCCAGAGACTACATTAAATGGAGTGGCAAGTGGAATTGAATGTTCTTCTCAGATAAGAAGAAGTTTAATTTTGATGGCCCAAGATGTAAGGCACAACCTCCGCAAAAAAACACCAAATGTTTCTAAACGACAGCTAAGGGGAGAGGGGTTCACAATTGTCTAGAGAGCGTTTGGATTTAAAGGCACCTTTTACTTTGGCCATTGTACATTGCAGAATTCAAGAAGTACAAAATCTGTAGAACGACCATTTTTGGAGGACGTTCCTAAAATTTGCGGCCAAACTGAATCTGCCAACATCTGATAGTGCACCGCTCATAGCTCAAAGAGTTCCAAAGAATACTTTAATCGCAATTCTATTCTGTAATGAAATGACCTGTTCAGGATGCCTGAAGAAGTTTCAGATCGCTGTTCAGGATGCATGGTACAATCCGGAACCTGCTTATCTTCAGAACTTCTTTCTCAATGCCAAATAGACTGTATGATGTTATTCGCCTCATTGCAAACTTCATCGGGCACTAATTGTGTCATGTGATTGTACTGGAACTGCTTTGTCCGTATAAATGTGAAACACCTGGTTTTTAAATTTTGCATATTATTTGCTTGGTTTTCTTTTATTATTTAAGAATTCTGTCAGAATTTGAATAAAGACAACATAGAAATTATGTTGTTACAGTTTTGAAAAATGTAGAATTAAAGTGTCCGCATTAATTTGAAACAGACCTTATATTAACAGTTTGTGGTCCTTGTTTCGATCCTATATAATGAAGTTTTTCTTATTTTCATTTATTAAAATTAATTTAATGGTTATAAAATTAATTAAAAATAAATATATAATTCTTAATAATATCTAAGAATGTAAAATTTCTAGCAAAATATTTGGTCAAATAATTATATCATAAATTATTGTCATAATGAAAATTTATTTGTCGTGATAAAATTTTATTCAGATATTTTGCTAGAAATTTTAGACATGAAATTTTGTTAATACTTTTTTATGAGGTCAATGTACGTATACGGTGCAGTTTTAAAAAAAATTAACAACATTTTAAACTTTTTCATTCTTCGATAACATTTCTTCAGAAGTTTTAATATTTTGAAAGACACGAAGATTTCATTAAGTCCATCATTCCTCCGTTTAGAAAGAATATTTTTGGAATAAAAAACTGAATTCTCTATTCTATATTTTAGAACCTTATCTTTTCAATAAAGTAAGAGCTTATGGAACGGTAGAAATTGAATAGGAAAAATTTTATTGGACTGTTACAAGCTCTAAATTCTAGTTTTGGATTTGTGCGAATGCGATTGTGTGCCAGTGAAACTAATTGGAATGGAAGAACGGTGAATTGTGAATGGATGATGATGAAAATGCAATGTAAATCCAATTATTTCTATAATAGGATTCGACCCCGAATGGTCTTCAGGGGCGTTTGACTGGCTTGTTAGTAATCAGTTATTGAAATCAGCTTAACGTGTATGAAAGCAGAGAAAACTGAATTAATTTTAAAATTTAAAAACACCATTAAGCTATTATGAACACAAATTATGCAACACTCAAAGGGAACAATAAAACCCTCTCACTCGAGAGTAGAAAATTATACTTGAGGTAATTACCCGAGTAAAAAACAAAAATTATTTTAATTTTAATATAAATCTATTATATTTCTTTTAATATAATACTTTACTTTATTAACTTCTCCCATTATTATAATCCTGAGATTTTACTTTCCGCAGTTTAAGGGATCTTTAAAGAAACGCAATTAATTTCTTTTTACACAGTATAAGAGAAACAGAAAACTCTTTCTAAATTTTTAAAGAAAATATTGAACAACAACAATGAAAAGAGCATTTCGTATAAACTACAAGAATCGTAATAAACCTGAAAACAGATATTGCATCATTAAACTAATATTGTAATTTAAAAAAGTTGAGGTTGCTTACAGTTTAGCTTTCTCAACTTAATTCTTTCTAATATCAAATTATTAAATAAGGTCCATTTCTACAATGCTTTTATATTCTAAAGTTAACTGTCATCCTATTTGGACATCTTTAATAGTTACATTAAAAACCGAAATTCTTTTGAGAAATTAATTCTTTCTCAAATTGATTTTAAATTTAATGAGGCAAAATTCAAATGTAAAAAAAAAAAAAAAGACATCCGATTAACATTTCTGAACTTGTGCTCATTGACTGTTTATGAAATTCCGAACCGAAACTGATAAAAGATAACACTTAATCCAATAATATATCGATTATAAAATATTACGTGTCATGGTTGATATTCAAACATTTCATCTGCACATATACTGAATATACAAATAGCCAATAAAAATCGATGTATTTTAGTTTTAAACAACTTTTTAACACATATAAGAATGAAAATTACAATTTAATCATTAAAAACTATATCAATAAAGTGTAAAATAAATCAATTTCTATCTTATTTCATAATTAGCTATTTCGCTTTTCAAATACAGGGTCTTTATAATTAAAGTTACATTTTGACATGGCCTTAAAAAAATACCTATTGGACCAAAAGCTATAATACTTGGTAATATTATACAAGAGGGCAAGGGAAGTTCATACCCACCAAAAAAAAAAAAAGTTCAAAACGTCACCACCAGCATGGAATGACGCTCTATGCAATATTGTGTATACGAAATACGAAATTAGACACGAAGACACAGGTTAACAAGTCTTTAATCGTTACTAAAAATAATTTTATTCATGTAACCGATTTTAGTAACTATTAAAGACTTGTTAACCTGTGTCTTCGTGTCTAATTTCGTATACGAATATTGCATAGAGCACCATTCCATGCTGGTGGTGACCTTTTGAACTAATTTTTTTTTTTGGTGGGCATGAACTTCCCATGCCCTCTTGTATAATATTACCAAGTATTATAGCTTTTGGTCCAGTAGTTTTTATTTATGGCCATGTCAAAATGTAACTTTAATTATAAAGACCCTGTATATATTTCTATGTGTAGTTAATGTGCCTATGAAATCATTAAATATGAACCGCGGCACGTAATATACTATTATATTATTGGACATAGGTGTTACCTTTATTTGGTTTGGTTTGGAATTTTATTATCACTCCGTGAGCTTTCCGAGTGAGCTTGAAGTAAGTTTACTCTTACTAGTTAATATGATATATACTGAAATATCAGAAAAAATAGTTAAAACGCATTTTTTTTAAATATAAAATTTTATAATCTTATATTATAAACGTACTTATATTCATTGCGTTGGCAGTTAGTTTCAATTTTCTGTTTGCTTAACCTGTACATATTCATCAAGTTAGAAGTTTATAAAACTTTGCGAGACGCAGAAAATTATTATTTATTTGCCTTTTAAAAATCTGTTTAAAGAGACCAAATGAAAATTTATTAGCTACATCTTCTAATGAAATATGAGAATTTTGCACAACAACGATTCGAAACCTTCCTTTTATATACATGAGTTATGGCTGATTAAACGAACAGGAGTTTTTTGAAATATTTGAGGAGAAAACTTTTCCAGAAACTTAGATTAAATTCTCCGCAGAAAAAAGAGGGTTTAGAACCCGAACTGTTCAGTGTCAGTGATGAAAATAATAAAAGAATCGTTTAAGAGTGAATGGGGAAGAAAGTCCCCAAAAAAAAAATCTTGTGATTTACGAGGAAATTCTCGAAGTGGAAATCCTGCCATTTTTATCTTAATAAAAGGGAGGTTGCAGTTGAAAAGCCATCACTTCCAATTTCAAACCATTGTAATTCTCTCTCGTTTAGATTTCCATTTCTCTTTTCCGCCATTTTTTTTAACATCCCATTATCCTTTACTAAAACCTCACCCTCTGCAAAAGCCTAACCCCAAACCGACCAGTCCTTCTTTTGCCTTTAATAAATTCATTTCCGCCAGTTATAGCTGCGATTTGATGAACGGCGCTGTCCTGCAAAACCTTCTCCGCATCCCCCGTAAAAATGTAGCTGAGAACGGAGACTTTAAAGCGGCGCATCGAGCTCAAAGGGAATTGAGGGAACTTGCATTTATTTCCTTCTCTCTTTTCTCTTTCTGCCTGTCGCTCTCTGGAGCGCTGTTTCCCTCCCTTGATTGAATAATTACCCCGACACCAGTTAGTTACTCACTCGGTCCTCGGTGGAGGATGTCCTTCGGCAACGCAGCGGATGAACACCGTGTCTCCGGATGTGGAGCTCATTTCAGACCGTTGGTCAGTGATCCGGGGGAGGACACTCATCCGTGGATCTAGAGTTGAATGAAAAAGACAGAGAGAAAAAAAAACACGATTTTACTTTAGAAAAAAGAACTCGTTCTATTCAAGATAATGGAAGGGTGATAAGTAGAATTCAAAATGCGGGACACTTATTATGCTCTTCGCACATTTTATCAACAGAATTCACACGCAAACAGTTAAGTCAATTTCCACTCATCTGATAATTCGTCCTGTTATTAACGTAGCAATTTTATTGCGAAATAATTGGCAAAGATAATTATCTCAGTAACCCACAACTTATAAAAAAAAGCCGTTAGATGACATTTTGTATTTTAATAGACAGAATATAATATGACCTATTAGTAATTCAATGCATAATTATTAATAACACTGGTTTACGGTTTTATTCTCCCAGTAACGAAAAGAGTTATTTTGGGGTTTTTTGGGTCACTAAATTCAAATTTATCGTCAAAAAATTCGATCACGTCACATTTTCAAATATATATTTATAACAAACAGGTTTTTACACACAAAAACTAAAAAGTACCGCTTTACTTATTTTTTTTGTATAAATATGAGTGAGTTTCTCCTGCGACCAGCCAACAATATTCCCCGAACATATGTTCATCCCAAAATACCTTGTATCGCTGCTCAAGCTGCTTTAAGTCCTGATTCACCTTGTTCATCACTCATGCTTCCTAGATTCTCAGGAAAAAAATCAAGATGTGAATCCAGAAAGTGGTTTTTTAAAGACCATTTTAACACCCATTAACCAAAAGTTTAGAAACAATTTGCCTGTAGTTCTCACTCTTTTTATTTCCCAAGGATTCTTTTTACCACCAGTCTAAAAGATATCCATGGAGCCTTTTCAACCTCAGATAAACAGTTTTCAAATTTGTCATCCTTTAAAATTTTACTAATTTCTGGGCCAACAAATATGCCGTTTTAAGTTTGGCTTCGGATAACCTTGGTAAAACATTTTGCAAGTACTTAAATGCAGCTTCTTGTTGGTAAAATGCTTTTACAAAGTTTTTCACCAAGCCTAGCTTAATGTGAAGGGGAGGTAAAATTATGTATTTGGTGGAACTAACGGATTGTGCTTCACATTCATTTTTCCAAGAATAATTTCATTTCAAACCGGCAACACTTCTTTTTAACTTAATGGTGCTCTCTGGCTGTTATCCCATAAGCATGAATACTTTGTGTATTCACCTTGCAAAGCCAGTATTAAAGCGATTACTTTAAGATCACTACAAGCCTTCCAATTGTGTTCCTGATATTTATTAAGTTTTACTATATTTTTGCTGTACGAGCAGACTAATTAGAATCAAAAGTTGATAAAAACAGAAGCAGTACCGAAAGTTGATCCCACTAGAACCGAAAGTTGGCATCACGGTAATGAAACATTTATTACCAGATGAGTGAAAATTTGGATCTTTTTAATATCATTTTGTGGTTATATAACACAGGCCAACAAACAATAACTTGAAAAACATTCTTTAACGTTAAAAACTGATTCTTATGTTTTTTTTGTGCTGAATCCGTATCTGACCCAGTTTTTATCTGTCACCTTCAGATTTCTTGCTTTTCAATAAAACATTTTAAATTATTTAGAGTTTCTGGCCTGATAAATTTTCTTTGTGGCCCGAAAATATGGATACTTTGACAGTGCAGCCGCTTCTCTTAACACCTATTACTTTAACATTGCGGTCTATGTGTGCATAACTTGAAAAAGTATTTTGACAGAAGAAGTCTAAAAGCAGATACGGATTTAGCACAATAAAAACCACCAAAATAAGCCAAATTCATTCAAAACGTTTTTTTTTTTATTGTTGTTCTGTATAATTGTTATATACGAGGCCTGTCCGGAAAGTATCCAGATTGAGGCTACAAGATTTCATGGCAGACACTTTTGGATATTCCAACGTCTTCGGCAATTTCGCTCACATTTAGACGACGATTTGATCTCACGAGTTGAAGAAGCTGTTCAATTGTGGTGTCATTTCTTGACGTTGAAGGCCGATTAGGCCACGGATCACTTTGTGCCGATTCTCTACCCTCCTTAAAGCGCTTGAACCATTCGAAAACCTTTGTGCGGTTCATAACATCATTGCCGAATGTTTGTTTCAGCAATGATTAGGGTCTTTATAAATTATGGCAGGCTATTCATTTGTCAGTTATGTATTCTTCAAGGTCGATACGTGCCGAGGGGACACGACTAAATTCAGGTAAAATCTTTTCTCAAAATCAATTCCCTTAACTTTTTTTTTTTTTTTTTTTTTTTTTTTTTTTTGGAAATTCATAACACTCCGTTGCGGTTTTACCGATTTTAAAACAAAACTTGGAGCAATGCCGTTGCTCAATGTTTTCTGTAATTTTCACCACGCGACGAGAAAAGTAAAACGTTCTGATTTAGCGTGTTGCAACAATTGCACGCGATACTTTTAACAGCTGCAAATTTCATTACGTCATCAGCAGAAATGTCGTCACACGATCCGGATAGGAAAAAGCTGCAGCGAGTTCTACTTTTTTGTAGTCTAAATCCGGATACTTTTCGGACAGGCCTCGTATTTTACAAACATATTAAGGAACATTATAGACATTTTGTAATATGATTTGAATTATTAAATTGACTGCAATATGCAAATTCCAATAAAGCAGTACGCAAAACCAATGTTCAAAAATCATGCAATAAAAATTTATTAAGAAGTAGTATACACCAGATCAACTTATATAAACGTTTCTTCTTCATCTACGCAGATGTTAAATAAACACAATTACAGAAAGTGTAAATTATATATAAAAAATATTTACTCTGATACTTCAGTATACAGTATTTATTACATGGATGAAACCATTTTGAATAAGATTCAAGCACACTTACTTAATTACTTTTCCAATCTGTACGTAGTAACTTATATCTATTTCATATTAAAAGATAGGATATTCAATTAATTCACTTATCTACACAATTGTATAAACAAGACCCGCTTACCAAAATTTCATTATATACTAAGTAAGTTTATATAGGCTATTTGTTCACTTATACAGTCAGTCTATAGCATATATTCAAACCGCTCACTATTTCCTAGGATATAAGAAAATTTGTTTAATATTTCTCTTTTTAGAATATACAGGATAAAGAACTCTGATGAAGAAAGCTCATGAGAACTGTTGAATTTCTCGCAGTTAAATATCAAGTTCATAATAAAACTAAAAAATATATGTCCTTCCTTCATCTAAGTTCATAATAGTTAGAATCGGTCTCAGTAATCGGTTTATTAGCTTATCATCCTTGCACACGCGATATCCGGAGATTGCTTCTCATGGGAATTTAAAAAAGTAAATTTTATGAAGTCGCTTTCCATCAGAGGAAGTCAAAACCATGACATTGTGTAATAGTCTGACCGCTGGACTTTAAAGAGCCCTTGATTAGGCAAATTTTTGCCTTGACCTCTCCATATAACCTTTGCATTTGAACTTAACGCTTGGCTAATTCAGACAGCACTCTCTTTCAACGAATCGTAAAATTGCTACTAGTGAAGGCGATCTAAGAATTATGGACTACTTTGAAAAAATGAATAGCGCCTACTTCATATTCCTAAAAAGAAATTTTCTTTTAAACCATTTAAATTTTCTTTTGAGCTACAACTCAAAGACAAAGTTTAGCAATGAAATTAATTCTAATCTCTATTAAACACAAACTTCAAATTATACAGAAAAAAAGAAACATGAATATTTTATAGACATTATACTGATGAAGAATAATGTCAAATCCCCGAAGGAGGAAAAATTTTGAAAAAGATGGTCGTTCCACTCAAGGGAGAAGCCGAATCCAAAACGACCGACCGACGCGTTCGAGCCCTGTCGCCCACGCAGCCCCACCGGCCATAAAGCGGAGCACGTGTTCAGACGGTGGTCGTCACAGTCGACGGAATCAAAGGGTGCATCAGCGCGAGAGATGTCCCTCGTCAACGGAGCCCGAGCCACGTAGGCAGACTGACAAATATGATATTTCTCTGGATTTGTTTGAATTTGTTGCATGTGATAACGGCCTAGGAGATCTATCGGACATTAGTGAGAAGGAACGTCAGCACGAGCTTTCGGACGACCCAGATGAACGTAATTCGGCTCCCTCAACGCCCTTGGTCTTAGCGGATAAGATTGTGGATGTGACCCACGCCCGAATCGAATTCAAGTCCGACGCGCTTTCAACGTCAGAGGACCACGCCCAAGAAAGCGCTCTTTTGGATAGCGCGCTTCAGCTCTCAGCTACACGACAGCACGGACAGGAGTCCGCGTGCCATTTATACCTTTGCTTATTCCCGTGGAAGATCAAATCCAGCGAGGCGGCGTTACCTCCAGATAACCTAGCCGGCTTTCTCGCGGGGCGCCCTGCAGATCGTCCGCGCTCGGACAGCGACACCGCGTCGTATGGTACTGAGCTTGATAAGATACATTCTATGATGTTATGTTGGACTTAAGTGATTTAAAGGTAGATGAATCTTATTAATGCACTGTTCTATTCTCTACAGCATTGCCTCCGCGGTTGACAAACCTAATTAGGTCGCCGCTCTCAGCGGTACCCACCTCAGGCCAGACAATTTCGCCCACGAAATTCCCAGCCAGCTTGGAGACGTCAGCTCTCAAGGCAGCAGCAGCCCCCGAGCCCACGAGTGATTGGATTGCTCAGCATTGTGCGTCATTGGAATCCGCTTGCAGCCTGGTCACCTCGTCGTACGTCAACGAGCTGGACTGATCTTACTTAATTCAAATTTATCTATTTTGCTAGTAAAAACTCTGATAACCTATGTGATATTAAAAAGTCAATAATTAAATTGATTATAACGTTACCTCCTTGTCTCCACTCTGTTTGTGTTCTTAAAATACACGACAAATAACATTATTACTTCTCAATGCATTATTTACAACACTATTGACATGTTAGTTTGTTTGTTTTTTAATGTTTATCATTGTCACACGAAGATAAAAGTTTAGCAATGTTTAAATCTTGAGACAAAAGTTTAGTAATTTGTATCAAAAAAAGTTAACCATAAGTTTCTAACACCTTTATTTTTTAGAACTGCCTGTATTTTACGTGGTATTGAATCAACCAGTTTTTTTACACTCCTCTGCTGAGATATCCACCCAGGCATTCATGAAGCTTCTTTTAGAGACTTCAGAGATGTTAGATGTGTCTTTCTTATCTTTTTTTATTGTTCTCCAGATGTTTTCACTGCATTAAGGTAAGGAGAATTCCCTGGCCATTCCAGAACACAAACATCGTGCTGCCACAGCCATTCCTTTGAAAATTTAGCTCTATGAGCTGGTGGTCCATCCTGTTGGTATACACAATCATTTTCAGGAAAATAGAACTGCATTGTCAGAATTAGATGATCATCCATGATTTCTGTATATTTTTTCACATTAAAATTGCCATCAATTAGGCAAAGGCTTCCGAGTCCTTCAGCAGTAAGAGAGCCACAAACCAGGAACTGATGAAGGAAATTTAACAGTTCCTGAAATGCATCCAGAAGATAACCCTTCATGTTACTTACGAATGACAGTTTCTTTATCATCAACGATTGCACAAAATCAACACTCATCAGAAAATATAACTTTTTTCAATCCATTACATCCCATTCAGAACATTTTTTCACCACTGGGCACCTTTCTTTTTCATAGTAGGTGTAAGTAAAATTTGTAGCCCAATTCCTTTATGCATCAAATCGTCCTTTTTGAAGAAACATTTTTCTTAATTATTTTACACCATTCTCTTGTTATGTTCCTTGCTATATGCTTACGCATTCTGGTTATAAAATGTTTCAGCATAGTCAAATTGCGCTTTGTTGTTTTTTGTAGACGTCCAGATCGTTTTGTACGTCAATAGATCCTTCTCTGAATTTTGAGAGGGTCCGGGAAACACTGGCTGGGTTAATCTGCAATTGCTTGCAATGTCCCATTGATTCATTCCTTTCTAGGATAAATAAATGGCTGCCTGCTTAATCTGACTGGTCAGTTGTTTTGCTTTAAGCATTCTGAGTCTCCATGCGTTCACTTAGGTACCAGTACCAGTTATGCTACTAAAAACCAACCCATCACCTTTTCAATAAATGTAAATATCATTAATTTCCATGTGTTATTATAAATAAACAGGATTTTACTCCCCACAAAACAAAAATTGTTAAACTTCTGTCTCAGGGTTTGCATATTGCTAAACTTTTGTCTCAGAGTGACAAGGATACATAATTGTTTTCCAGAAAAATTATTGTTTCAAAACCTGCTGCTAAAATGCATTGAGAAGTAACAGTGTTATTCTTCATCACTATAATGTTTATAAAATAATTATTTTTGTGTTTTTCTGTATAACTTGAAGTTTATGTTTGAGAAAGATCCAAATTAATCTCATTGCTAAACTTTTGTCTTGGAGTTGTATTTGCGCATGTCAACATTCTTTTATTGTTTAACTTCTTTTTATATTCACAACATTGAAAGTGACAGTTTGCTTGTGCCAGAATAACAGAACCACCTAATAAAAATATTCTTGAATGATTAAATCTACGCCAGACAGATTTACTAGAGTGTTACAAATTAACGGCACTTTTATTGGTTAATAAATCTCTTTATTTCGTATAAAATTCTCAGTGATTTACCATTTTGGGACAAGCAAACGGTCACTTTCAATATAATACTGTAAATATAACAAGAAGTTTAAACACTAAAATAATGTTCACATGTGAAAAAGTTTCAAGTTGAATCAGAATTCATTATGTTTTCATCATGTTGTTTAAAAATTGTTGAAGATGTTACGACACGTGAAATTGATTGTTCCATCATTTTCGGACATACATGAATTCTATATATAAAATTTAGATATAAACCACCTTTAAATTATGATTTTTTTATCCTTAAAATAATAAATTTTTGTTTGAATTCTATAATTTCTGCATTTTACGAGCTGGTTTTCCTCGAAGAGAAATAAATTGCAATAAATAAATTGCAATTAGAATGTCGATCAGCGCGCCAAAGACAACAACGTGTACGAAGTTCGCATTATTTAGCATATAAAGTTCGCCCTTATTTAGATAATTAAACACTACTTTCAAACGTTATTTGCGCGGAAATAATGTCACACATTTGGCAAAAGTACCCCTCCCCACCCCACTCAGTGATGGCGAAAATATTCTGGAGAAAAATTTTTCAAATCGTATTGCCATGTTAAAGGATAGGAAAACCGCGCTCGAGAACCGCAGCGGCGTACTTCAGTTTGTGAACATAATTCAATTTTTTTGAACAGAGAGGAGGTAAAACCATGATGCAATGTTATAAAAAATCTACAGAAATCTACTTCAGATCATTTTGTTCATAATTTCGGAGAGATATATAATTAAGCAATATTCAAACAATTCATCAACCATATAAGCATGAAATTTAAGGACTTCTTAAAATTCTCATTTAATTTTAGATTCCAAGAAGCAAAAGATACAAGGCACTTTTACTACTATATACATCGATATTACCCAAATTTATTCTTGTATACGAAAGAGAATGATAGCGATTTTTGTACTAGACATGTTGCAATTCGGAACTTTCAAATGCTCACAATATAATTCTTATATGAGGATTAAATGCTGTTGGTGTTATATTACGGTTAATAGTTAATAGGAAAATTATTAAAAATAACCACCGAGGCGATATAAAATTAACTCCACCTTACTGGGAGTGGAAGGCAAGATTACGTAAGTGCATACCCTTGTAGAAAATATTAATCCTATTAAATGTGACTGGAGTTACGTATTAGTTTCTAAGACTGAAATTATCAGGGAGTGCTAAGATGTTTGGATTTTATATTGCTACCCTACTAGTAATAACGACTACTCCTAAGCTTTTTTTTTTAGCGAAAAGAAAGGGTGGAATTGTATTTTATGTAAACTGGATTTTAAATCTGTTGGTTGTTTGAACTTGGCGGTGTAAAATAATAAATGCAAAAATCACAAATGAAAGATGAAAAATCGATTTACTACAAGACTTTGTCATACTCATTAAACTAGCCTTCTAAATATGGGATGCTGATAGGAGATTGGTAATTACTGTAGTACGCGAGAATGATCCTTTTTTCAGAAGAGAACATGATTAACGAAGGCGGTTAATATTACCACTAACAGATTAACCAGTCCAATTTTGCATAGTTCTATTAATATGAAAGAGTTGAAATAAACATGAATTACAGTCGAGAGGCCGCTTAGTACCACCAAGACCTACAGATTCAAGAAGATTTAAATTAAGATGTTTTGCATTATAGTTTTAAAATTTCCTGAAGTGGTTATCGAAGGAATATAGTTTTTATTCTAAAGTAACGTGAATTTATTATTTATTTTCTGCTTTCAGTAATTTCTAAATTCATTACTTTAAAACAAATCCTCTATGCTGAATAGACTAAAAAAATTTTTTTCCCCATCATCTTTAATTGCTATACTATGAAATCGCGTTTTAATTTACATTAAGATCTTTTTAATTGTCACACTGATAATAAAAAAGTTAAAAAAACACCAGCAATCATTAAGTCATTAAAAATAAAAATTAAAAAAATTCTTGCAAACAAGTTAGACATCCGGAGAAATTTCATTTGTGACAGCGACCTTGATAAACAAGTTAAATTCAGCGGAAGAAGAAGTTAAAATTGTTTTCTTTATTTCTTCTTCGCTACTATCACGAAAAGACAAATGCTTCTGAATAATGCAACGTCAGAATCAGAATTAAGTAAAACTCTTCTCAGAAAAAGAAAAAAAAATCAAGTCTTTGTATGAATTCGGCGTTCCCTATTCGTTCATGCAAAGAGATTATAAAGTATATCCTATGTTTTACGGCAAGCACATAATTTTAAAACAGTCTTTTTTACTAGTATTATATATAAGGTTGTTATATTTCCATTAAAGTCGAAGTAAGCAAGCCTATATGGATTTAAAAGCGTTCTTAAGAGTTTTTAAAATCACGTTACACGACCAGGCGCATCATACCGTTACCTCTACTAAAATTTCGAAATTTCAATATCGGAAACTACCACATTTCTGAAAATAGAAAAAAAAACCCATTGGAAACATTTTTAAGATCGCATCCGACCTTCTTTTACCATCATGATGGCATTTCGCCCCACGGGTAATCTCATCTTGTTAGTTTCCTTTTCCGCTGATGCAGAAACATGGTTGAGAATCTTCATCTTTTTAAGTAACTCTTATCCTCCGGGCATTTACTGGGGGAGTCTGTCCCATGTTTCCCCATGTGGGATTGCATTCGTGAGAGACAGAGGTTGCGAGGAAAACAGTGAGAGAAAGAGAGAGAAAGAGAGAGAGAGAGAGAGAGAGAGGTTGGCTTCCAAAATACCGAATCCATAGCCCAGGGTTCAGAAATCGAGAAACTTAAGCTTTTGTCTTAGACCTTAACCAATACTAATTCAACATTTACCTACCTTTTTTTTTAAATGGAAATGTTTTACTTTACTGTATCTTGAAAAAAATAGAAAAATAAAGGAACTTTAAAATAATAGGATATTTATAGAATATCCACAAAAACTAGCTACCTATGTTTCCGTCTTAAATATGGTTGAGAAAAAGGTGCGTCTTATATACGGCAAATACGCCGATTCCACAAACTCTTAATCAACATCATCTTCTTCAATTCATTGCGAATCCTTAGACCGCTTAATAATATATTCTTATATGAGACCATTCATAATGCATTAGTAAGACTTTAGGATTACATATAACTCTCAAATATTGAACGCCGTAAATATTGAAAACCTCTAAACAAAACTTTCTGAACCATGTAATGATACTACATCACACGTTCACAAAACATAACATTTTGACCCTGATGTGATTACTCGTTCCAAAGAAGTAGAAGAAAAAAACGCTACAGATAGACCTTTTTTGCCAAGAAATAAACGGCTAGTAGAGCAAAGGTTAAGGATGAATTATAGTAGCTTTTCCGGACTTCTTAGGCTTTCCAATTGCGGAAACTTGCACAAACATAGAAGACTGATTAATTTCTGTTTGATCTCTTATTAAACAGTCGTTATTACTTGAAATTATTTTTCTCTCTTACAAATATGATGAATGAAGTGAAGAAGATAGGGTGGAGTCTAACACCTCACCTTTAACATTTTAGAATATATCTTAAACGTTAAAAAGTATGCCTTTTCGCACAATTAATATGGGAGTGCATTCTCCTTTACTCACTTTTACTCTTAGAATGCTTTAAAATTGCATTTCATTAATAATTGAGAGCCTTATTGTGCCCTGGTAATCCAAAAACGAAAGAGGATTTAGAATAGTAAACTATGTGACGTTTTCTTAATATCCATACTGTTTTCTGTTATGGATTTCTATATGATTATTTAAACATTAAATTTTCCAAAAAACTTAAGATTTACTTTTTGTTAGAGTTCAAATTTTTATTAGCTTTGTCTATAAAAAAAATTAAACACGATTCCTAATCAAAGAATTAAGACTGTTGAGAACTTTAGTTTTTCAGTTAAATTTTTTTATTTCTAAAGCAAAAGGATGTACTGTTTTCAAATTATAGTAAAAATCTTCCATAAAGCTATTCATTACTCATAAATCGCTTATTGAAATTTCAATTTACAATTTGATCTAGGACTTTCTATATTTTTTAAATTCATTGATTATTCCAATAAAGCTTGACTCCATGCCATTTTGATCCTGACTGGTGATTTATATTACTGTACTTGTTAATGAAATGTCAAAGTAGAAATCACATGGGCTTTATCCTAGTTATCCCATTGAACGCGGATGATAAACGGTTCTCACTAACTACAATAGATTCGTGTAAAATGAGCTCGAAGCAGTTATCGTCGTCCTATTCCAAAACTGCAAAGCAAAATAAAGAACCCATCATAAAGTTCCTCTTAATGTTGAAATTTTTTAGTATTAGGATATCTCTTCACCTACTGTATTTTCTAATCAAAATTAGATTATTCATTATAATTCCTTCAAATCACTTCCATATTTTAGAAGCTCTGAGAATCTGATATAAATAGGAGATAATGAACAGCAGATAAACTGTTAATATCTGATTTTTTCCTAGGCTAATTCTTTCGAGGAAGGTTTTTTTACTTGCCATTTCATCATCCTTATCTGTCCCGGACAGATCATCCCTACGCACGTTAGCTGTCTCACTTTTACATAAATAAGAACTACCAGCCATATACGAACATTAGTACCGCCTCTTCCATTACCCATAAGTTAAAAGACAATAATGCAGTAGTGGTTAAAGCAGATAACGCCTCTGTCGTTAAAATATTGCCAAGTTTATAGCCTAAAAGTATTAACCTTCATATTCGATAATAACTTCATTATCCTGAAGTCCGATCCAACTAACACCTTTCGAAATGCCATTGTTAGAACTGTTAATACTTCTCCTAAGTTTAAGTACCTCAGACACACAGACTCCCACTGAATCCCCGCGTCCCGGTCCTCAACGTCCTCGTTAAAATACACAACCCCAATAACCCAATTCGGCCTGTCGTTAACTACTACTCCGCCCCTGCCCATTACGTTGCCAGATCTCTAAGTTCTTATTTAACCTCAAAGTTCTCCCCACTACTTATAATGTTGTTAATAGCCTTGATGTTACGTCCCGCTTGTCCAATATCGTTGTCCATGTCCATACTTCTATGTTAACCCTCGACATCTCTAATCTCTAAACCGACATACAAGTCCACGATTTCTTATTAGGACCGATAGGTTTTCACAGTGTGCATCTGTCTGTCGTCCGTCTGTCTGCCTCTCTGTTGGTGCTCTAGCGGTCGAGTGCTTCCGAATTTTCGACTTCCGTTTTCGCCATTCGACAACTTAGGTAAAACGAAAGATTGAGTCAAAATCAAAAATCTGTGGACAACATTATTTTTTAGTTAATGGTTTTCTTTATTGAGCTGAAGATGAGTAATTATCAGACCTACAACTATGAAATACTTAAGACGGATTGTTTATTCGAATATCATGCTTGATATAAAAACTCAAAAAATATATTAAACACAACTTAAAATAAAAGGCACAAAGTAATCAAAGCTTGTGTCAAAATACTGTGGACACAAAAAAAAACAAATCATAATACTGTGGATAATGCTATTTTAGCTGCACAATGCACACTCAGTATTTAGTGGCATCTCCGTGTTTCTTAAGAAGTGCAGTTATTCTTCGTGGCATGGAAGATATCAGCTTGTTGCATGTTTCTGGTGGTATTTTATTCCATGCATCCAGGAATAAAAATAATAATAAAAGAGGGGACCACGTTTTTCACTATACAATTCAGGGCTGGTGCACTGATCAATGCTTTTCTCTCTTTGGCATTTCATAGCTGAGGCAGAGAAAAGGTTTGTGAAGAAACTTAATGGTCTTCCATGATGGTCAAAATCAATCAAAATTGGCTCGATGGTACATGTTATAGTAGAACCATTATGGTCCATTGGATATCTTCAAAGACAAGATATGGCATGCAATATATCAAAACTGCTAATCAAAACTGGTTCAATGGTACATGTGTTATATGGAACCATTATGGTCGATTGAATATTTTCAAAGCTAAGATATGGCATGTCAAACGTCTTCGAATGGCGTGTCATGAATGAATATAACGTAAAAATAATGACTGCCAAAATTGGTTCACTTGCACGCCTTTAATTGTATCATTATAGTACCATTGCTTTCCTTTTTATCCTCGAATTCCTTAAAATCCCATTGGTCCTGGGCTTTTAGGTTGCCTGACTTGTTAATCCTTGAAAGTGCTCTGCATTCTTCTAATCTCCGTCCCTCTGAAGGCACTGACCTATTATCCATTCTCAGTGTAATCCTTAAACAGAATTATTTTTCATTCGATATGGGTTTCCCGTTAAGCAGTCTTCTGTCAGCAATTTTCTTGCAAGATCTTGAACAAAACGATGTCACGCCTTTACTTGCTACTGACTCCTTCATTTCTTATTCCCGATATGTCGATGACCTTAATCGTTTACGATAACCGCCACCCTGATCCTGATTCCGTCCTTCAATTATTTAATTCCTTCTCCCCAAACGTTGTTTTCACCCTTGAGACCGAGTTGAATAATATCCTCCCATTCCTAAATATACTGATTACTAAAGACCTACCTCGCCACCGTTTTAATTCAGAGTTTACCGTAAACCAATAATTACATCCAACTTGATCCACTATTCCTCCTCGCACCCAACTTCCATAAGTCCGCTTCTTATAGGCATATGATCGGCAGAGCATTAAAGTTACCTATGAATGAACATGACAGGAACGAAAAATTCAAAAACATACGCTTCCTCGCACAAGCTAATGGATGCCCTCAATCCATAACAAGAAAGGTATGTTGAGATCTCCATCGCATTCACAACAGTCTACTTCAGTGCAACAGCCCCGGAAATTATGGTTTTCTTTCCCATTTCTTAGGAGAGACCTATCCACCTTTTCACGCCATGAACTTAAATATCAAAATATCCTTCCATTCTCCAAGATCAAGATCATGCCGATTGATCTTCAACCAGCGCAACCATAATGATCTATACCAATTCCATCAATCGTCTAACGACTTCAGTCTATACAATGTGACGAATACTACATAGGAATGCCCGTTTACAGTTTCTCCACCCGTTTCAAGGGACATGCTACCTCATATTGCTAGAAAGACAATAAATCTCGTTTCGCTATCCACCTTAAAGAAGAAAACTACCGTCTATGCAGCATCGAAGAAACACTCAAGATCCTACATAATGCCGACAACCCCAATTGGTAGCCACTTTAGAAACCATAGAAATATACAAAACCATCTCTAGTTCACATCCCGACAAGCTCCTGAACAATCAAGTCATATTTGACATTACTTGATCAATCACCTACGCCACGAACTATAACTTCCTTTTCTCTATTCGCCTAATTTATACTAGCCAGTCTGTTTCCTTTTTGTGGCATTAACGTTTATGTTTTATTTTATTTAATTTGATTTGTTACACGTTCTCTTCCTTTGATTACTATGTACATGTATAATTTATTCCGACTATGTCACCCATTTAGATTTATATTTTGTTTACGTATTTTATTTTATTTGTCACTCGTCGTCTTTTATTTCGTTTAATTTTAATTCAATCCGGTTATGTTACCAATTTGAAATGTAATGCCCCCCTAGCATGGCTCATCGACTTTTCCCTATTTATGTCAGTCAATCAGAATCGGTTGGTCTCCATATCATATGTAACACTTATTGCATTATTTAATTAATTTATTTACTTTGTATCGTTCACTGTATCGCTATATAAGGGCTGGTAGCCCATCTTTTCCTTTTCCTTGTACCATGAAGAAGGCGGGATTAAATGCCGAAGCTAGTCGGATGATTTTCGACAAAACTGTTATAATGTTGTACTGTAAGGCTTCTCTGTATTTCGTATATAAAAATACATTAGTTTTTATTCTTTAATTGAATTTTATGCATCACAATTCAAGTAATACGAGCAAGTGAAACGCATAATCTGGAACATTAGTTGACAAAACTATCTCCATTTTGATGATATTTGAAATGTACTTTGACTTATATAACCTAATCAAAAGACTGGAAATTGACGGCCACTCCGACTTTCATATGACAACTCTAATAGGTTGTTTTCGGGTCTCCTGAAATTATTAGCAAAACATAAATATGTACTCCAGTTTAAAGTTATGAATAATTTACTGTGTCACAGTCCACTTTTTTTTATGGCAGGAAACCAGATATCGATCATCTGTATAAACACGTCGTTGCCGAGTATCCATGGCATCTGATAAAGGAAGGGAAAAAAGACACTCATGGCTCATTTGGCTGCGACAGGAAAAACATTAATTAAACACGTTAGGACGGAAAATCATATGAAAACGCTGTTTTGCTAGAAAACGAAATTCGAGATGCCGCGGAGTTGGTTCCGGTGAACTCAAACTCAATAATTAGGCTCCATAATTTCATCTAGAACTTTGCACAGGAAAGGGGAGTGGTAAACAAGTTATATTTATTTTTGGTTATTTTTTGCAGAAAAGCAATGTGAATTCGTAATCAATATCCAATCGTAGATGTTTTGTACAAGGGTTTTACAAATGAAACAGACTGCTTACAAAATATGAGTCATTTGGCAATGACAATATAATTACGATAGACTTTCAGCTCTGATCGCACGGTAGTCATCCGTATTGTTTAGACAGAGTTCCCAACGACCAACAAGTTTCTGTATACCTTCCACAAAGAATTGGTGGGTTGCAACCGAAACGATTTCTTCACCGCAGTACGGTCTTCTTGACTTGTAGATGAGAAGCCGTTCTTATAAAACCTTTTTCAGCGGTACGAAGAAGAAACAATAACTGGGAAGAGATTCGGATTTCATGGAAAGTGGACAGCGGAAAGTTGCAGGACATTCGTTCTTGCGAGTACTGCGTGAGATTTGGTTTCGTATTTAAGCAGGAGAATTCCATAGGCATGCGTGGAAAGATTTCCACTGTTTGCGCGCCTTTCTTACACTGTTCGCTACCCACCATCCCTAAAGCCATCACTGTTGCAGGATCCCTTGGTGTGCGGGAAAAGACATCCGAGGGATCCGCACATATTCATCTGTCATTTTGCCGGTTCAACTTTTGGTCATAATCTCGTAATTTTTCCTCCGGATGTATGATCTTATTTAATAACCGCTTTGCTCGAAGCAGCCGATGTTTTTGTGTTTTCGCCGACATGAACTGCCCTTTCCTCAGAACATATGACTTATAACGAAGGTCCTCAGGCACCACAATGCAAATTGTGTCCTCGGAGGATCGTTCTAGGGCGATGGTTCTTATGGACATTCTTGGGTTCGCATCGATAATGTCTTACACCTATTGTACAAATTGTGGTGTTTTCATACAGTTCGAACGTTGTGCGTGCTTTTTGCGCTTAGGTACAGGCGACACATGTCCGCCTGAGGCTTCCTACTCCTTCCGAACTTTGTTCACAAATGATTTGGCGACTTTCAAAAATGTTGCAGTTTCAACTTCTTTGTGCTGTGCGCGCAGGGCAACGATCGCGGCGTGTTTTTTCATTTTCTGCGTTAGGTTATAGTCCACCATTAATGCTCTGTAAAGATATTACATTACACATAATTGCAAGCGATCAATCACATGTCCTTAAATACCCTACGCTCTAGCAATATACTTACGCGTACATTTAAAGATATCTATAAACTGTTTTATTATAAAGAAGTAGATAATTTCTTAAGAAAAAGCCAAAATGATTTAAAATTTTAAAGCTCATTAGTAGAATAAAAATATTTTATAATATGTTAAAATGGAATAATTTTCATAAATTATTTCACTCAGAATAAAGCAATGGTTTTGAAAACACATTTTGCAAAAATACTATTATTTCATTAACCAGATTCTTATAATGATTACAAAACAGATTTGAACTTAACACTTCAAACAAACGGCTAATGATGAATTTCCTTATTCGATTTTAAAAGGAAAGCGCAAAAAGCACACATTCAGAAGAAGTGATGGGGGAAAAAGAAGACTTTGACAATCATTAATCATTTTCCAGGCGAAAAGTTCATAAAATTTAAATTTTTCAATGCTTGATGACAAAGGAGACTTCTATGAAAAAAAATTCCAAATCAAAGTTTCATTAATACTTAAGTTTACTTTTTTGTTTGATTTCGCATTTAAAAAAAAGAAGGCTGACTGAAAAGTTTAAAACTTTTATTAGGAATTTTCTTTTTCACAGCAATAAGATTTTGCTTTTTTTATCTGAACTAAAGAGAATAAAAATCTTAAACTACAATTATACTCTGACTGTGTTCTTAAGCGCAGGGATATATTGCCACATTAGATTGTCATTTAACTCTGTAAAGAAATAGAACAGAGAATGAACAAATATTTTATTTTGAAAAAGAAGAACTTCATGGCTACAGATATGTCTTTTTTAATTACTGTTGATAGCATAATCTTCACTAAAAATAAAGCCCATGTTCCGATCCGTTTTAGGAATGTAATATATAAATTTAGACCGTAAATAAACATTCGTGTCATTGTAATTGATTATTCTTTATAGGCCTGGTTTCCCAGAGTTAATATAGCATTCAGTTCAGTAAAAACTTATGGGTGTAAAGATTTTATTTTCTACACGATTCATGAACTGTAAATTTTCAGAGCGTTAAAACACAAAATATGATGTAATTCTCTTATTCTATCTTACATACAGTAATTTAAAATATCAGGATTCTGCATCAACTGGTCTCTGCCCCTAGATAGAAATTTCTCTACGGGAGGGGATGGGGGATACTTAAGAAGCATGTTATAAAATTAGGCAACGGTTTTCAGGGTTTGGTCAACCAAAATAGAAAGAAAAAGATATTACACACAGTTTTTTCATTGCAATTTTTGACCCCCTGAATTCCTTACCTCCTTAATCCCCCCCCCCCCCCGCCTTCTCCCCTTGTCTACGTCCCTGGCTCAGAAGTTAATAAACTCAATGTATTTCTTGCACTTTGCTTTTAGCTCTTTGTTCTTTTCTTGGAGTTTCTGTCTTGGGTTTACATAAACCTAATCGAATTCTTACAAGGTGAAGATGTTACAACGATAGGCTAAAATTTGATTGTCTCCACATTTGTCTTTGAAAATTCTGAACTGTTTGGAAGTGAAAATATATGCGCAACTCCTATATTTCCACTTCAACTTTAGAGCCCGAAATTACTCATCGCATCGTTTATTTGTGTGTGTAAAGCAAATGTTCCATTTTATTTTACAACCCTTTCTTCAAATACAGATTTTTGCTACCAATTCAAAATTTCTAATCAACAGGAGCCATCCAGAAATTACGTAACGCTTGAAGGTGGTAGAGGGATTTTGGACAGGGATTTTCGGAGTCTGCGATAGCCTAGTTGGTAGTGATGACGAGCGTGATACTCGCGGTCCCTGGTTCGAATCCTTCAATATTTTTCTATTAATATCTTTAAAAGTTTAATTTGCCTCTGTAACGTTGTTGCAAATGCTAATAAAATAAACCCTCAGAAAATTAGAGGGTTTTTGGAAATCAATGCACTAGAAAGGGAAGTGGGGGTAGGGTGAAAAAGAACCAATTTTGCATTCGTAATTTTTGGATGATCCCACAGGAGATTTCCAATCAAGAGTGATGCTATGAACCACTACTATTAAAGTTTAACGTGGACTGCAGACTGTGTTGTCTTGAATATTGGTAATTACCATTGGAACTTTTACGAATGGAAAATAGAAGAACTGAGAAGAAATATGGTTAGATTTTGTAAACTATTGACAAATTAGTTCAAAATATAAATTGGATAATCATGTCCACGTTATTAAAATATTATATTTTTTTGTTTTTATGTTCAGTTTGTCTAATATTTTTATATACTTTAGGGAAGAACTTAATAGGCTACTGTTGTTCTTAATAGGCTACTGTTAATTAATCAATTGAAACAGATCGATTTTCCGAAGTCCTAATACAAGATGGACCAAAAAACTTTCTAGTCATAAAATATGCAAATTAGTTTAAATAGTTTTTTGGCTGCTAGAGTGTGTAGCTAGGCACAGAAATGGCTGCAAATTTGATCTGTTCGCAGCCTGTGTTTGGTTTTCCTTGAAAAGGTTATAAAGGTTATACGATGAAAATTACCTTATAATAGACTTATCTATAAATCCCCTCTTCCCCACCAATGATTATTATTAAGTTATTAACAAATCCTAAATTCAATTTGAATAACAGAACGATGATGTTTTGGTAACAATGCAATTACAGGTGCCCGCTACCTAAAGATTTTACAGGATCATGTTATTCCTTAAATCAGGCAACGAGGCATATTGGAAAACGTAACATTCCAACATAATGTCGCCGCCGCACATACTATCCCTGTAAAACATTTCTTGCTTTCTGTTTTTACTGAAAACAGATTGATTAGACGAAATATTCCAGTAGCGTGACTACCTATCCCTGTGACTATTGGTTATCGGTATTTCTAAAGAGCAGGGTTTATCTTACCAGACAAACAATTCTCTGGGACTTGAAAGACTCCATCAGAAAAGATATAGCGCAAATTTGGTGATATAGATATTCAATATCGTTAACCGCTTAAATTTGGTGATAGAAGAGAAAGGTAGTCACATCAATGAAAACGTAAAACCCTAATTTGCATATTTTATAATAGGAATCATTTCCGCATCATGTCAATATCAACATGTTAAAATATCATTTTAATCTGTTCATTAATAAACCGTTATCAGCTCTCAAATTTAGTAAACATTTTTGAGCCACCCTGTACATCGATCGATCTAATCCAAAAAGGTTCCGCGGGGTTTGTGAAGGCCAATCCATATATGATATCTGAATTTTCCTAAAGTCATTTTTTAATTTTGTGATAGAAGGCGTTGCTTGATTATACCAGCTCATGAATCCATAAAATCATATTCTACAAATTTTTTGCTGAGTACCCAAGCCAAAGGGCAATGAGAATTCTAGCTAGAGAAATACCCTAGTGTGAGGGACAGAAATGGAACCAGATTGTCTACCACAATATTTCTGGAAAAAACGGAGACACTATTAGCTTTCTTTTTCACCTTAACTCGTACACATCAATTTAATGTCGCAGCTTTTCACGAAGCTGCATCAATTTTAGCAATCGGTAACATTTAATGGACCAAGAACACCTTCACTCTTCCAGTTGACTTAGATTTATGAAAACGATTTGCCTCGTCTCAAGTAAAAGGACTAGCGAAATGGGTCCTATAATTAAGCCTCTCCAAAGTTAATGATGCAGGGAAAGCAATAATTCATGTTATTGAATCTGAATATACATAAGAATGATGCATGCAATTCCATGGACGAGGGGGTGATGTCCATTGATTAATGACCGTATTTCTTAATACAGTCGCCTGATACAGAGAAATAATTGCAAATGCTTCTCGTCGATCTAAATTTATTGACTGAAATATATATCTGATTCTAAGCACTCGTTCCATAGTAAGTTCTATGTGAATCCGTTTGGGCTATGACAATTGCCCTGTATGCATTAGCATTGTAAACGTTAAATTAATTACATCATCAAAAACATATCTTACTTTTCACTCTTACAAATTTACTACGAGCAAGTGTTGTAGTATCGAGAACCGTTAGATTTCTAACACAAACTCCTCCTTGATAAATAGCATTCAGTCTACGCTCTGTTGAATTTAAAGAGTGGGGATTAATCTATGTCTTCTGGAGTGGCGAACGGAGAGAATGCTGGATGGATGGTATTTATCCAACAAGTATGTTCACAAGTTTGTTTATTGGGGCACACTGGTTTGGAGCTTGTTCCCGTCAAGGAAACTATGTTTTAAGAAATCCCGTGCCGGACACATTGTGGCAATAGTATAATGAATAATCATTCCTACTTTAACACCAATCCTTAAAGCGGAGGCTGTGCAGAGTTCGTTTGTCGACATGAGCGTTGAAGAAATGGACTGATCTGCTTAGGATCCTTTAGATCAGTTGTAGAATGAATTGGAACGTCGGCTACGAGCTGCCCCACAAGAGTGACAGAATTGACCACTACTCTTTTGAAAGACTGGTGTGCACTTCCAACTGGAACATTTCGAAAATTGCTGGATAGTCTTTTTGAAAGAATTGCAGCTGAAGAAGCAAAGTGTAAAAATGTGCGATTAAGTTTGATCATAATATAGAGTATGATAGGTCTGCTGTTTTCAATAGCACTATTGGCCAATAACAGAGTTTTTGTTGAATTGATTTGAAACGTTTCTATCATATGCTTCGGTTGGAAAGCATCATCAGGCTAAATCGAACTGTCATCATGAATGATAAATAATGCTCGATCCCATGTGACTCGTGCCATTCACCAAATCTCAAGTGACGTTAAACCTGCTATGACTGATGTGATGTTTTCAAAATTTAATTACACAACATATCTCGGAAATCCTAGAATGTTGCTCCGAGGGTGTCCTTTATAATCAACATCAGAATCCACTGTTTGTGTTTACAGTTAAAAGAATAGATTATTAAGTGAGAAAAGTTTGATATATAAATCTATCTATTCAATTTGTCCCTTCCAAATGCTGACATAATTTTTATTGAGAATAATGCCACAACAAATAAGTCTGATATTATCTAAAACAGTTTGTATTTATTAAGATAACTCCTGAATGGCTTAGAATACCCAGTAAAATTCAAGTTACATTTTTTTAAATTCTTATTTTAAATTATCTGTTGCTCTTCTAGACTTTTGTATTTGGTAATTCAAAATAAAGTGTAACGATACGTTTCAATTTCCATATTTTACACTGCTGCTGTTCAAGAAAATTGAAACACTATGAAGGCCGGGTCGGATATGCTTGCAAAGGGCAGGAGGATACATCATGATGAAACGTGTAAACTATCAAAATGAAGCGCATATAAACGTAAATGCTTTAATTAATAAGTGCCTTCTGAATGTTTTGGTATGAATATACATGGAGCATGTGATTAAATGGTTGAATAACTGAACGACCATGTTCCGTCGCCAAATCGGAAGGCATTGCATATATCTCATGGATCTGAGCAAATCAGGAATTATTTTATTGAGGGAAACAGGACTTTCCTACTATCAAACCAGCGTTTAGCGAATATTCATCTCACAAATGTTCAATGGAATTGAGATTCGGCGACTGGGTGGACCACTGCAGCTAAAGATAATTCATAATTATGTTTCTGGAACCATTTTATGGCTCAGTGCATCGACGCATTATCCTGATGAAAATACTCATCTACTTGCATGTATACTATTAACATAAATGGATGCACTTGGTCGGCAACGATGTCTACATACGCTCTGGCATCCAGACGTAAATTCACAGGTATCAGTGGACCATTGATGTGCTACGTAAAAATCCCCGCACAATGATACTGCCCCAATCGGCGCGCACACTTGTTGACAGATAAGATGCGCCCACGGTTTCATGTTGTTTGTTCCAAATTCTGTGTCATCTACAAGATGCACGAGTTAGACTTATCGAACAAGCTATCTTTTTCCTGTCATCAATGGCCCAGTGTTGGTGTTACCTTATTCACAGAAGGCGTGCTTTCCTGTTCGTCTGCGATACTAACGGTACCTGATGTGGCTGTCGGCTATTGTACCTTATCCGCCACAGCGTGTGTCTATTGTTAATTGTGAGATGGTTGTCTGACAGCAAGGTTAAATTCGAGCGTCATTTTGGAACCGACCTGTCTGTAGGCTGGCACAAGTCTAGCCATCGTCCGCTGTATTCTCTCATCAACGAGCGGTTTCATTCCACTGCAGTGGCTCTGATTCGACGTTTTCTGTGCGGTGAACCATTCTCGAGAAACGTTGAGGAGAGCTGCGGTTTCCTTTGACTTTAGATCATAGGCATTACAGCCTGAAACGGTACCTAGAACATCGATGTTGGTTGATGATCGACAAAGGATCACAATTCTGATTAGTCGCAGTTAACGATGGCTTCATCTTTAATCTCAGACTTCGCAGAAAGATATACCTAAGGCGTGCCTTCTGCAGCATCATTATCTGGTCTTCCGAGACAAGGTTTCAATACACAAAAGAATTATCGAGAAACACTTAGATCCTGATAATGTGTGTTCACGACATTTAGGGACAATAACATTATAATGAAGCATTGGAGTATCATAATTTTGAATACAATTTGTATTCAATTCATGATCTCAGTTTATGCGCATTTCAGGTACCTAGAGCTATACCTTACAGATTTTTCGCAGCTTGAAGGGTTAATTTCTCCCTAATCCCCTGGTTAATTTCTCGCAAATTGGATTAGATTTTTTAGTCTCTCTGGCATATCCACAGCCAAACCAGAGGAATTCCCAACAACAAAGAAGTTGCCTCCATACAGGATGGAAGACATTATCCTCGCTAGTATTCACGGGTATTGAGTTTTAGGGCTCAATGTAATCATTAATCTCCTGTAACGTAATTAGTCTGATACTCAGTTCCCACTACATTACTAGATCGAGTCAATCCAGATAAAAACTGGATTCATTAAGGAACTGGATCCACAGAGTATTCCCACTTCTCTAGTGATAATGTAGTTAGCGAAGCCATACGTTAATCTCGACCCAGTTTTACAACTCTTGAATATGAATTTTGTTGAATCCTGCCAACATCATCTCTTATGCCATTTTCTTGTATATGGACGAATTTTTTTTTGTCCGCTCAATCCATCCAAGTTTTCAAGCCACAAGCCGATTAATAGATTAATGTTTCTTCGGACAACGAGTCGACCGATTTCTCGGAGCCATTTTGTGAAAATTCCCTTCGGTAGTTTCCATTTTTATGCTCGAAGAAACTACCGAAGTTAAAGTGGCGCAAGGGATCGTGGGAAGGAGCGAATCTATATTAATAGAATCGATCTAATTTACCAAATAGGGTTTAATGAATAAACAGGTGGTGGCCTTACAGTATAACAGGGGGACATCAGGAGTTCTAACTAGTTTCGCCATTTATTCCCGGCTTTGTCAAGGATATACAGCAAGAGGCATGCAAGCCTTTATATATACAGAACAGTGGTACAAGTTAAGCAATGAGCGTAAATACATACAAGAACCAATAGGATATAAAGCAAGGGGGGCCAATGAGTTCAAAAAGGATGTAATGGCCAGTAGAATAAAATAGAATAAATACAATTTTTTTTAAAAGATACACAAAAGAGAAGTTGTACAGAGATGGTGCGTTTAACGCGGACTGAAAAGAGAACATACCTGGTTGTCCGAAGACAAGAGGATTTACATAAAAACAACAAAATAAAATAAAGGGGTAAGAAACTTACAAAATGCAGAAGAAACATAAAATAAAGAAAACGAGAGAAAATCTTAGTAGATCAGATAAAGAACTAAGTATTGCATACACATTAAAGTCCGTCTGGCAATTGAGAAGCAAGTGTGGGGTGGACCTCTTGGCCTTGAATATTTCGATCGCTTCGAGGGTAGCAGTTTTTTCCTGTTTATTACAGATGTGAGAGACAGACATAACCTCTTCTTTTGTCTTCAAAGTGTGTCCGGAATCTGCGAGATGGTTTGCATAGTGGGAGACACGGTCCCGTTTTTTATACGAGTCAAGGTGTTCTTTGAATCGCAATGCAAGATTGCGGGTCGATAATCCCACATAGAACATATCACAAAACGCACAATTCAGGCGGTAAACTCCGGACTAGGAATATTTGTCGGAGGTGACGGAGGTGGGCGGGTTCAGGGTGCGAGCAGCTGGGGTTGGAGTACGAAATGATTTTCGGAGGCCAAGGGACTTAATGAATAAGTCGATTTAGTTCGCGAATCCAGATCTCTAAAGTTCGCACTTCAAAATTTGAATCTAGTTCAAGCTGCCAGATTCAATGTGATAGAGCGAACGGGGTATAAGAGATAAGTTTTAACTGGAATAGCTAAAGTTTTATTTGGTTGTTTACATTTTTACAAATATCAGTGTATTTTATTTGTTATTCGTATATTCTTGTTGAAATTTGGATTGAAAATCAATTGAATCTTTAGTTAAGTTTTATATTATTAAATCGTACTGAAGATGAGAGCTGATCTTCCGAAATGCGCATCAAGCAATAAATCCGCTGTAAATTTTAGTTTTTTTTTCTTTACTTAAATAAATTAAGTCAGAATTTACTTTAATTTCTTTTCGATCTTTACTTTAATCAATTGAAATAAAAATATTCGAATCTGATTGACAGTCGTCGGTTTGTAAGTTTAAGCTTAAAACGAACTTCGAAGAAATAAAGTTGAGTCCCTAAGTTGGAAATTAAATGTAGCAAAAGCGCATTTATAAAACTAATAACTATCCGTTCATATCCATTGAATTATTTTTATTCAGCTATTTTTTTAAAAAAGGTACGCTACACTTTATAAAATTTCTATGTAAGACTTTAAATGCTAGCTTTGTATAAAATTCAAATTGAATTTGACTGTTTGGCTTCCTGAACCTATGTAAGAAGGCTTAACGAAGGCAGTAGATTTAGTTTAGTGAATTAGATGGGAAAAAAATCGCCTGTATGTCTTAAAATCTTGAAATTTTTCTTTCATGATATTTAAAGATTATTTTAAATAAAGCAAATATAAATATTAAATAACAAAGTAAATCCAAATTAAAATAAAACTCATCAACATAATTCACTATTGATTTGCCCTTTACATTCTAGCCTTCCGAGATCAAATTTAATAACAGTTCCGGCAAATTCATACATATTTAAATAAGATTTAATCTCGATATCGCCTTCATTGTGTTAATCATTTAAAATAAGCCGGAGAATCGCTCTCGATAATTAATATGTTTTGATTATTCTACTGATAACCTCTGTGGAATAATTATCTTTTGATTTGTAAATCTATGCAGATCCATATTGATTGAAGCATTTATCGTCATATCCTTCCTACAACATCACAATTTATTATTCTTATCAATCCACTTCTTCTGCTGAGTGCCACAATCATATTTGAATTCTACTCTCAATCTACTAATGTTTTTAGATTGTTTTTAAACATTGTTAATCTTGCAGTATATTCTAAACAAAATTACCATTGATATTGCAATTTTACCATGTCTTCTTGATCGTCTCTAGTTCAATGAATCGGCAGACGATTTTTAAGTATAGAATGCTTTGAAAGTTATTTCATTTTTTACAGGAGTTTTCTGCTGTATTGCTATATCTGTACCTCTGTACATCTTTTCATTTTACAGATACTACCCTTTTTGACTTTTGAACAGATTTTCCTTCCAATATGTAAATCACGTGTTAATTATTGTATATTCTTCAAAAGTTTCCTCTTTCACTGTATTGATTTCAAAATATGCGTTTACAGACTATTTGCACATTTAATTTATTAATTGGCTCTTGCTTTAAAGATATTCAGATGGGGAGATGAAGGTTGCATTTAGTAAAGATTATAAATCAAATATTTTGAATATTGCAAATGTTGCGTCATTATTGCATCAGCTCATCATGTATGCCTCATAATACGATTATACGTTGAAGAATTTACGATGTAAAGATTAAGAAACTGTTTTTGTGGTCTTGCAAATCTACAATAATTAAAAATGAACATCTGATCTGAATTGCCTTTTCAAAGAAATGGAGAATAAGCATTGGCATATGTCCATTTCTATGATAAGAACTACATAATAAAGTAAGATATATTAAAAATATGATGCAACTTCAGCTAATGACACAAAATTCCAAGAGAAACCGAAGCGATACAAATTTAAGACAAAACTATTGAGAAATTTAAACTTATAAACGTTTTAAAATTAATTTATTGATTTCGTTTTGCTTAATAAACTTATACATTATTATTCCATGTATACACTTTTATATCATTTAGCTTTATACAGGGTGTTTTTGAATTGAGTACAGATTTTTTGGGAGATGATAGAAGAGGTCCTTAGAAGTATTTTTTGTCATATGAACATGGGGTCCCCGCAACTCCGTTTACTTACAATACTGCATTGAACAATCGAATGACACCGGGACGCAGTGTGTTTTGGTAGGCTTAGATTATTTTATTTTTAACAATTAACACAAACAATCTACTGTAATAACTGTAATAACACAAGAGCAGTTAGAGATTACCTAAATGAGACATATCCTGGTCGTTGGATTGGTCGTGGCGGACCAATTGCTTGGCCATCGAGATCGCCAGATCTCATACCGATGGATTTTTTTTATGGGGAAGCATAAAATCAATGGTGTACTCCGAACCCGTAGATACCGAAGAAGAATTGGCGGCTCGTGTTGTCGCGGCAACAGGTGATATCAGCGACCGTGCAAATCAACTGTTTCCACGCGTACATCAATCCATCATAAGGCGTTGCGAATTGTGCTATGAAGCAAATGGCGGTCATTTCGAACAATTACTGTAAAAGTCATACAGATTGCTTGTGTTAATTGTTAAAAATAAAATAATCTAGGCCCACCAACGCACACTGCGTCCCGGTGTCATTTGATTGTTCAATGCAGTATTGTAAGTAAACGGAGCTGCGGGGACCCCATGTTCATATGACAAAAAATACTTCTAAGGACCTCTTCTATCATCTCCCAAAAAATCTGTACTCAATTCAAAAACACCCTGAATATGTGGAAAGATATGGATGGGTCTTTATGTAAATATTAAGATTAGGCGCATTGCACAGGGTGATTCTAAAATAGTGTATAAAAATCCCATTTTAGAATCACTATTTTGTTGGTCAAATGAACATCAAGTTCCTCATGCGAAATCTCAGCCTCTTATACCCCTAAACACTCCGCAAAGTTTCGTCATTATCCCCAGGAATGAGCAGGACGAGTCCATTATGAATGATAGAGCAAGGAAGTGACATGAAAAAAAAATCTCACCGTTGCTTTGTTAACACCCTCCCCCCCACGTTGTTTTGTAAACACCCCCTCCCTCGATTAAGACGCGATTATTGAGGTATTTAAATACAAGGCAGTGGAGGAAAGTATTTGAGAACCGCTTGTTAGGCAAAACGTTATAGCAACGTGTATCGGGATCTCATTCTTTCAATCGTGCAATGTCTTACACAATTCAGAATACAGTGACATGCACCTAATTTTCGGAGGTTGTAATGGTAATGCCCGTGCTGCAGCTCGACAATATCGACAGCATTTCCCACATCGCTGCCATCCTGACTATGGTGTTTTTCTACGGCTTGATCGTAATCTGAGGGAATTTGGAACTGTTCATCCTCCTTCAAGTGATCGTGCACGTCCAGCCCTGCAACCCGCTGTACTTGATCAAGGACTTTGATAATGTGGCCGAGGACCTTTCGACGAGTACTCGCACAGCAGCACGGTATGAGGGTTAGGCGTTTCTCAGGCAAGGGTATCCATAATAATCTGCAACACCCGTTCCACATCCACCAAGTGCAACCACTGCTACCTGAGGATTATCCAGCACGAAGAGCATTTTGTGAAGGAATACGGCGTGTTTATTTATCCATAGTAGAAAAACGTGAACTTTCACTTCGCATGCAACTAGAGTACATTGACAAATTTCATTGATATATTTGAATTCAGCATCTGAAATTCATTAAGAAATGGCACATTTCATTTCGGAAACCGAAAAAAGTTGAAAATTTGTAGAACAGTGTAATCAGAGATCAATATAAATGTAAAGCATAAGCCAATGACTTTTTAATTGCCAAAACTTTACTTTCTCTTACGTATTTCCTTCTTCTTGGAGTGGTATATTGGTCAGGTTAGTGACAGTTTTTTGGAACTGGAAGTGCTTCGGTCGGATTTCTTTAGTAAGGTTCTTATTGCTAATATACCACTCCAAGAAGAAGAAATTAAATTATTAGAAAAAGACAACCAGCATAATATCTAATCTCTTATGTATGGAATGCATTCTAAAAATGGCGTTTTATTTGTGAATATCTCAACAATCAGTATCAACTGAAGGACTTGGAATATTAACAAGACAAGCTACATTGTGAAAATTTTTGAAATATAACCATTATTGTGTTTTGAAGAATACTAAATTAAATATTGGACAATAGCAGAAGTCACGGAATTGTGGAGCCATCTGTTTAAGAATAAAGATTCTGTTTTCACAGATTGTAAAGGAAGTATCCTGCCAAATTTACGAGGAATTATCAAAAAGTAATGTCGCGTATTTTTTTTTTCTCGAAAATGACGGCAGATATGAGAAAATTGCGATATATGAAAGTTAGTTTGGTTCAATGTTAAAGTTTCCTGTTAGTGTCATGTGTATCCGCCAAGCAATAGCGACGTGACAGTCCAAACAAGATGGCGGCTCACATTTCATCGTCTAGTGCTTTTGAGCGGCGGAGTGTTATGCGTTTTCTTTGTGCAAATAAACTGAACCCAGTCGATATCCATAAGGAAATTGTGTCGGTATACGGAGGTGATATCGTGCAGCTCCGAACAGTACAACGTTGGTGCAAAGCTTTTAAAGAAGGACGAGAGGATCTGCTGGACGAACATCGCTCTGGCCAGCCGCAGGAATCCATGACTGACAGCAACATTGCCGTTGTGGAAACGCAGGTGCAGGAAAACCGGCGGATTACCATGAGAGAAATTGCTGCAAAGTTGGACATTTCATATGGGACGGCGTACGACATTGCTCACGAGCAGTTCGGCTTTCATAAGTGTCATGCAGATGGGTGCCACGACAGTAGACGGCCGAACATCGATGCTTGTTTCGATGCTTGTTTGTTGCATCTCACCCGATACCAGGCGGAGGTCAGGATTTTTTGGATCGAATCATCACAGGCGATGAATCATGGGTCCACCATTTCACGCCCAAAACCAAGATGCAATCGGCGGTTTGGAAATACACCTCATCTCCCACAACAAAAAAGTTCAAAACTGTGCCATCAGCCGGCACGGTCATGTTGACATCTTTTTTGGGATTGCTGTAGTCCGATACTGTTTGAGTTTCTTCCACTGCATTTCACTGTCAATTCCGAACTCTACAGAGGCACACTGAGGAATCTTCGAGCGGCCATAAGGAGGAAAAGACCTGACTTGGACATCGTGCCTCACCTCGACAAGCACGTCCCCACACAGCGCAAGTACGTCCCCAACAAGCACGTCCCTGAGAAACACTGCTTCATCCTCCATACAGCCCGGACCTCGCTGCCACTGACTACCATATCTTCGGACCGTTGAAGAAGTCACTGGCCGGTCAACATTTCCGTGACGGCGACGAGATGAAATCGGCAGTTCGCAACTGGTTCCATACTTAACCGGACGACTTTTATCGACAGGGCGTGGAAAAACTTGTCCATCGCTGGGATCGTTGCCTCAATCGGCTTGGAGATTATGTGGGAAAATAAAAGTTGAATTGTTCTATCGAATGTACATGTGTTTATTTTTTCCAGGTCACGATTTTAGAGAAAAAAAAATACGCACCCCTCGTAAATATAAATGTCTCACTTCGTACAAAAGTGTGGCTTGTCTTGTTAATGCCCAAGCCCTTCATCATTTTCATCAAAATGACTTGAAGAAATAGTAATCTTTCCTTAGAAAGCAAATAAAAAATCAAAGATGTGATGGTGACGAGTGGTGGCTCTGTTATGCTAAGGACAAGTTTTCACTACAATAGACAGGGACATCTCGTTTAAATTAGCACCAGGCTTAACCAGCATCACTATCGTGATATTCTAAATGGACAAGGGCTGCATTTTGTGGATCATGTCACTGATGTCAATGACCTGGACGATGTCTTTTATCAAGACAATAACTGCAGGTTTCACAGAGCTAGATCAATGGAGCAGTGATTCGATGAGCATGATCAGACCGCCAAATTCCCAGATCTGAACTCAACAGAGAATTTGTGGGATCACCTGGAGCAACGTGTTAAGTGGAAGAATCGCCATCCGACTACCATCGCCGAACTGCGGGATAAATTGTATGATTGGAGATAGATAAGGACTATCTAAAGTCACTCGTACAATCAATGCCCAAACGCATTAAAGCTGTAATTAAAGCAAAGGGATGCGCAACGCATTATTAACAGCAGGTAATTTTTTGTCTGGTGTGCTGAATTTCAAATTTTGTTAAAGACTGTTCCCTTCAAAGCCATATACAGTAATTTTGTAATGTTGTCGAAATCTAAGGAAAGTTTGAAGTTTTAAACAATTTTTTCTGAATATTCTTTAAAATAAAATTGTTAAGACTCTAAAAATTGCGGTAAATAAATTTATAAACCTTCTCTTACGTATAATAGCAAAACGCACAGTTCTGGAGATTTAAATGATTTTAAAAAGATTATAGGAAAAAAATTTATAATGAGAAAGAAATATTTTAGCAAATGGTTTGTTTTTCATTTTATCATTTTGACATATAAAATATTCTTTAACCTTTTTTAATCCGTTTAAAATTTCATTAGATCCCTACAATCGGATTAAAAGAATATTAAAAAATGAAATTTCTCGGGAAAGAAAAAAAATCACAGCAAACATTTAATAATAACAACAAATCTTAGAAGATTTAGATTAAAGTTTTGTCATTATAATAAGGATTTAAATGTAAAACTTTTTCAATTTGTACTTTTTTTTGTAATTCCTCATTAAACGAAACACAAAAAACTAGTGCTCTTTTTTTTCAACTCTAATAGGGATCAAGAAGCATTTCATCTCCTCGCTTCAGATGAGCCTTTGAATTTAAGAATTTCGCCATTTCAAACAAGCTAGGATTGTATCGTTTTTTCCTCTCAAAAAATTCTCTATTAAAAAAAATTGGTTCAAAATTCGTAAATAAAAAGTTACATCAAAATGCGAAACGACTTTCGCTTCGCAAATAAAAGGCCAATTACTATACACTGCGAATAAAATAAAATAAACAGTAGCTAAGGGCTTTGTTCTCTTAAAAAGCTTTCGAGGGAACATCTTGACAAAAGGAAGATAACTTGTAGAATTTTAAAATTTCTTTTCTAGAATGAAAATTTCGTTTGCTTTGCTCCATTCGTTGCTTTCGGGCTTTAGCGCCAAGATCGCTCCCCTTTTGCAACTACTCTTTCAGGGGCAAAAAATATATTTGATAAAAATCCAATTTAAGATATTCTTAAAGGTCCTTTTACATCCGTGTAAAGAATACAAAAACGAAGGGTAACGAGAAAATACGAACAGAGTATCTATAAAAGCGTCTAATTTCTTGGGTTTCAAAATAGAAATGGAAAGGATTTTAAAAATAATATCAGGCTTTTAGAACAGGTAAATATATTTTAAGTAATTTATATAATTGTCCCGTCCATCGCATCATTGAGAAAGCCACACGAAGGATGCACACAGAAACGACAAAAATGAAAAAGCCAAGATTTGTTCACCAGTGCAAACATATATATCTTCCTTTATCAACATACTCGGAGAAAAAGGATAAAGATTGCTCTTAAAACTAAGAATTCACCAAAACGAGAATTGCAAACTGAAATGCACCAAAGAGAATAACGATTACTACAGGTCCGGTATTTACAAATTAAAACGTGACTTGTTTTATTCAGGAAGAACTAAATGGTCTTTTAAGCAGAGATACAAAATGCAGCTATCCAACTAAACCCATCCGAATCTAACTCTTATGCTGAGCAAACAATGAAATCCATGAAAGTCACATATACAGGGTGTTTTTGAATTGAGTACAGACGATAGAAGAGGTCCTTAGAAGTATTTTTTGTCATATGAACATGGGGTCCCCGCAGCTCCGTTTACTTACAATACTGCATTGAACAATCAAATGACACCGGGACGCAGTGTGCGTTGGTAGGCCTAGATTATTTTATTTTTAACAATTAACACAAGCAATCTACTGTAATAACTTTTAAAGTAATTGTTTGCAAAGAAATTTCAAGGTGCACGTGCTTGTTTGTTGAAAAGTCTTGGGACAAACTTCGTCAAGGATATTCCATGGTATCCAACCCCTTTGTAAAATACGATTGGTCCATATGTAAATGAACTAATCGCATTCTGGGAAAGCAGTCATTTCGAACGAGCTGGTTTGGTATGAAAACCTTATATTACATTATAAATTGGTCATATGATGAGGTTGCAGATGAAGTTAAGGTATTCGTTCACGGCTCTTAGTTGCTCCTCGTTTGTAAATATAAATCTCGTTTGTCTTGGCGGCATTTTAGCAGAACAAAATGTTTAGATTTGTAACGAAAGAGTCGGTTCACTTGACAGATAAATTTGCAAACGGCAGCGAGTCGCGGGTTCGAATCCCGCCGAGGGCATGGATGTGTGCGTTTGTCCCTTTTCATTATCATCATTTCATCAATGCAGAAAGGAGAGAGGCCCCTACTGCATAATAGACTTGTCTCATGAACACTGGTAAACGAACTAACGACTAAGAAGAAGCAAATCTCCACTGGTCGTCATTTGCAAGTGTTATTACAATAACGCCAATAGCCGAGACTTTCTGATTGGTTGTCTTGATTCGTTAAGCTGTTGACTTTTTCAGAGATAAATCACTGCCGCAAAATCTGTGATGTTTTTATTTCCTTTTTTTAGGAATTTCAAATTTATACGCGCAAAGTCTAATAAAGAATTCAAAACTTCAATATTACATTTATAAGAAGTCTTTGCGAACAGGGTGGCGTTTAAGTCACGCATTCGTATGAATAATTAATCAATCCCGCTTATCCGTTAGGGGTGCGAGGGTAGCTGCCTTATGGAGGATCCCCAGCGCTCACGATTTTCTGTCATCAGGCGTACGTCCTCAATTTGATACACAAACGATCGAATCCAGATTCTCCATATAGTCTAGCCATCTGGTCCTAGGCAGACCCACCGGCTTGGAAAATAGCAACTGGCTAGGAAGACCAGTTAGGGGCATCCGTATCACGTGGCTATACCAATGAAACTGAGATCTCTCAATGCGGAAAACTAGCGGCTCAACACCTAAACACTCCTTTATTTTCTGCTGTGCCAAAATTAGGGTAACATCTGCCACACCTCTTAAGAATCTCATTCCGGCTGCTTGCACCAACGATCGAACTCTTTCGGTCACTACTCATGAACACAGATGAGAATGGGGACAAAGATAAATTTGAAACCAGAACTAGGCTTTGTTTCCTAGCTCACTTTTCGTTACCACCGATCGTCACAGTTCACGTCCGACACAGCTTACTGTACCAATTCAAGTATCCAATTGAATAATTAATGGCTTTCTTGTTTTCTAATATTTTCTTTTCTTCTTTTCAGGACACATGGATAATTTATTATGAAAAAAAATTCAGTACCGAACTGCGCACAAATATCCTTGAATTTTATTTTGAAAATCATCGGTCGACTACCTTGATTCAACGAGCCTACCGTCGACCTTTTGATTTTAGACAACCCCTAGTTAGACCACGATTGATCGTCTCTTAGAATATCTTAAAAAGTTCTTTACTGAATTCTATATTTCCATCTCTCCGCACTTTTTTTTTAAGGTGCGGGACATATCTTCTCTATCTCGTATATAAAAATGGATGTTGGTATATATGCATGAGATTGATTAACTCCAACATCGTTTGACCAATCACCATAAAAGTTGGCGCATGTGATTTTTCATGGAGAAGGTTTGTATGCTATCCATTTTACTTTAACTCCCCACTAGATGGCGCTGCAAGAGGATAAATAAAGTCCCGGACGACGCCGGATTACCAGCTAGTAATATATAAAATGAACGTCTTCGTTGATTACGAATATCGCATCCAAATTTTTGAGGGATCAATTATTCCTGAGATATAGGGCGGAATCGTATTTCCGAAATATGTTATATCTCGCAAAAAGTGAGTCACAGTAAAATGGAACCAAAGCAGTTTAATATTACACATAAAATCAATACTGTATTTAATATCTGTATAGTATGACAGCCGTTACCGGTGCGACTTATACGAGGTGCAATCAAAAAGTTCCGGGACTGATTGATTTAAAGACAAAATACTTTATTTAAATACATTTACACAGTGTCCCCCTTCAAAATACTCCCTTTGCGAAGACATACAATAGTTCCAGCGTTCTTGTTACTTCAGAAGTGTGTCCTGGAAGTCTGTTGAAATGACTCAACCACCTTCTGCAATTCGCACTGGATCTGCTCAATCTTATCAAAACGACGACCTTTCAACTGGATCTTCTTTTTCGGAAAGAGTGAAAAGTCTGCAGATGCCAAATTTGGCGAGTTGGGCGGGTGTGGAAGTGAAATCATGTTGTTTTTCGCAAGAAACTCACGTGGTGGAGGATCCAGTTATTTTTCACGCCACAGATCTGGTCACTTTCGTCAAACGTCCTCCCCCAGATTGTTCGTCGAATGTGCTCGTTCTCAAATTTAGTGTACATGATAAAATCGCAGACGGCCTCACACACGAGGTCACAATAGCAGTATTTACTCAGTTCCCAATGCATATGAAACAACATCTTTTGAAAAGCTGATTTATGAATGTTAGGGATATAATTTACTGTATTGTGACTTGTACTGTCATTTGTTAGTCCCAGAAGTTTTTGATCGCACCTCGTATACGCGTATATAGTAGACTCTATTGTATGAATAAGTTTGCGAAAATTTTAAAAATTGGGTTATTTTTAAGTTCATTTTGGTAATCATGGCTTGCTCATTCTCATCTGGTTAAACTTATAAGAATAAGAAATATGAAAATGCCTATAAATAAAAATAAACTATTCTTTAACTATTCTTTATATTCATGAATAATGCTTATGTACATGTTAAAGGTTGAAGTCCCTAGTTAATTTCAGCTTGAAATAAGAGATCTACTGTATATGAAGCACTCACTATATACGATTCAAAATTGTAAAATGTTAAAGGGGCCTTTGTCATCTCTACAAAAGAATATCTATATGGGGCAAGAGTTTCTCCCCTTGAAGAAAATTTGACACTTGAATTGCTACTTAAATTTTTTCCATAGACTTGTGCCAGTTTGAACTACTGCCATTTCTCACTTACGAACGCAGTTGAGCCATTAACTGCAACGCTTCAAAAGCCTAGCTCTTACTTCCCAAATTCTTAATTTGCGATATATTTAGAACCTATATTAAAGTTATTAATAAATAAAATTTACGGAGCAGTATTTATAACAAAATTATCTACCATTTTATTTATATATCAAAAAATAAAAGAGATATTTTAAAATTAAAAACATGAACAAATAAGCGTATTATGGGCGATGATTCACAACTGGTATCTTTTATTATAGCCTGTCCAACGAAAGTTTAAACTGTGCGTGTCCAATTAAAATTCCGATTTCAATTGTCAGATATTGTTGCAAAGTAAAATTAACAACGCAACAATTGATATTGGAAGTTTACCTGGGCACGCCCGGTCCACTTTCGTTGGACAGAGTATTCATAATCTGCAATTATCAACGCGTTCTAATAACAGAATTTAGAAATAACAATATGCTCAACAGTCTAAACTAGAACAAATAAATGAGAACCTTGGTAGAATAATAGCGCAAATCAAAAAACATAGTTTTGAGAAAAAGGAGAAAAACCTGTAGTTCAACTGCAACGCTTTAATTGTGAAAATTTTTGGTATCATTTGAACAAATATAATGATTTATTGTAGTTCATGGTGAATAAACCTTGTTGTGGAAAAGCGGTAGCGTCTTGTTTTTGCTGATTTCATATCCACAGGTATTCTGGTTACTTTTTTATTTTTCTAAATATACCCCTTTACGTTAGTTTTTGAAGGTAGAATAAAATACAGACCTCAAGTATTTATAAATAACATTTTGAAATTCATTGTAGTCATGCATACTATATTGGCATCTCGAAAAAAGTGTGATCCATATAGTAAATATGATGTCTTGCCTTTTAGAAGAGGACGAGGGATAGGAATGGCGTTAAGTACAGAATCTGTACTTCTGACATCCAGTATGCTTTTTGGAGAAACTTCAGTGGCTTTTTTATATAGAAGAGATGTCAGGGATTCAGAAAATGCAATCTTAGGAATAAATGCGTAATTTGAAGTACGCCCTTATTCCACCGAGCTCCTGAAATACAACTGCCCATGCGTTTCAGTATAAATCCACCTCGAGCATGAAACTACATAATGAGGTGACGATATTAAGAATTTATAATATAGCAGGGTGTGTTATATCACTATGGCGTTTCCGAATTCATGTCCTAGATTATGATTTTGAATTCTGCGACTGCAATATCTGCGTGTAATAGATATACCGAAACGCTTTATTGAATGCGTACCATATTGATAATTCTAGACCGTCTGTATTTTACTCTCTTATTTATTTAAACAATATTTAATTTCACGCACGCTATGGATATACTCTAAGGTAAGGCATGTCATGCGTATTAAGATACTGGTTGAAATAAAGATCACATTTCTATTTTTAAAAATTAGATTAAAATATGCCGAATAACAAAAATGAAGTTATCGATCAATTAATAAATCGATACTTGTTATAGAATATCTAATATACTTAACATATATATCACAAATATAAAGGCGATGGGGCCTTAAAAACGTAGTCACCAACTCCTTTCTCTATATGCTTTTGAATTGTCATCTTATTGCTCATAAAAAGCTAGAGAGCGTAAAAGGGAACGAAGTCTAAAAAAGCGGGTCGGAAAAATTGGCAACGTTTCTTAAGGAAGTATTGTGAAGCTTTTCTATGTTTTTTTCTTGCGGTCTATGGATACGACATCTTAGAGCAATGAGGCGTCTTCGCGATTGATGATAATAGCCGTGTTTTCAGCAACCTGTCACGAGTCCGTAGAAGCTGTGATGCGAAAATGTCAACAGTGATTGCTCGACTCGGATTTAGAAGCTTATAGCGGATGGATCCCATTTTGCCAACCATATTTCAAAGTAATCTCTTTGTGGTTTCCGATTTCACATTGGCATAGTTGTTGCATGTCTGATATTGTAAGCACTCATTGTAAAAATATATATCCTCCAACACGGTGATTAATCTATTAAATACAGTGGTATTATAATAGGATCTCAATGAAAAGGAAATAAGACATCCGTCCGGTTTTATTAATTCCAAAAGATATTCATTTTTATTACACATTGCATACCGGAATGAATTTCATTGAACCACTTATCATTAGGAACTTAGTAGATTATTATCAGAAGTTTATTCTAAAGCTTTTTATAGCATTAAGTTCATGAATGTCAAATTATAGACTTACGGCAACAGTAAATGAATGTCGACAGAAATATTGCAGGAAAATGTAACAAATATAGGAAGGAGGCTGAGAAAATGCTAATAGGTAAGGTCTTATTGTACAAAGTTTGCTTAGCATATTAACAGATAAATGTGATGTTAATTTATCATAGTTGCTAACAGTCTTCTGCCAGTATAGGGATAAAATCGTATAGTCTACAATATACAGGGCGATTCAAATTTCGTGTAAAACAATTTAAGGGGGTATTATAAAGGTCAAGGTGAACACAAAAAGTCCTATGAACATTGGTCCGAATTTGAACGAAAACTGAGAAAATTGTAACAGGTGCTGTTTACTACTCACAAATGAACCCGTGTTATGATGTTGAATGAGTAACTCGGAAACTTCTTGTTCGAATTCGATCAAATTTTAACGATATACACAGTCTTATGTACGCTATTATTCCGCCAAATTTCATTAATTTAGGCTTTACAGAACCTGAGTTATTAACTTGTTGATCTTGATGGCGGCATTTTAATTTCTGTTCATATGTCAGTTATCGTTTTGTGCTGCCTGTTGATGAATCTACAATTGACCTTAATTTCAAAAGATCACGATGGAAGGCAAAGTTCTACGTTTCGAAAACGGTCCGACTTAAAACTTCATATAAGTTCTTGGCCAATCGACACATGTGAGAGCGGGCAAACTGAACCACTTGATTTTAAACTTTTTTTTAACCTACATGAAGATTGTGTCCGAATAGTCATAATCCAGATTGGAACAAAGTCAAAATCATTGGTAAAGAAATAAATTACAAAAAAAGACTAATAAAAGAAACCAACATTATTTCGAAGGTAAACAATTTAGCCAAACCATCTATAGAAATTAATAATAAATGGAAATTACTTCTAAAAAAATAAAAAATTATAACACATAACCCAGACAATAACACTTCACTTCCTCTCAACAATCCAATACCCTATCCAGTTTACAACAATCAAACTAATATCTCCTGAATTTTAATAATACACATTGTTTTTGATTTTATTGTTTTATTATTAGAAAAAAATTTGTTTTAACAGAAATTTCATTCAAAAAGTTTTACAAACTGAAGATGTATTAAAATATCCCGAAAACATTTATTATAATTCATTCCTATTAAAATTGTTATCAACGTTCTACTGATCATCGGACTTTTATCATAACTCTTCTTCTGCTGTTACTGTGTATCAATTGTCCACAAGACCTCCTTTTCACCTATGTTTCGTCTGCTTCAACCAGATCTACATAATAAGCTCCACAAGGCCTTCGTTTCCTGTGTTCCGTCCACTTCATAAATTGTATTTCTCCACATTGGGTGAAATTCATCTATCAATTGGTTTTTAATATTTATTTTTATCTCTATTTCCTGTAAAGGTAAACTCCACACCCAAAACAACTTTGCTTAAAATGAAAGATGAAAGTCTCAATAACAACGTAGCATGTATAAAAATTTTCATTTCGAACTCAAAATTGATAAAATATATAAAACACTTTCATTTTTTCCCTCCCACTGCGATCGACACTGCCGACATATTTCGGCAACTGTTACGTCACAAGTTGCCCAAAAGTGCGAAGGAGTTTCGAATTCGTGACCTCACACATTGGACGTTATCGGTTAGTTGTCAATTGGGCATCGCAATGGACTATGAATATGAAACAAGACCGATAGTGACGACAGCGATTTTGATAACAGTGACAGCGATATACGTATAAGGGCCGTTAGCAGAATTAAATGCTACTGCAACTTCTGCGATATACAGCCCTATGCATTAAACCGTGAAACGGGATCTTCTGCTTGCCGCGTCGGCGTGTGCACATTAGGGCGGCGTGTGCACATTAGGGCGGCGTGTGCCCTACACAACAGATAGGCCTACCTCATTCCTTCGGCATTAGCACATGCCGTTGCGGTCGTTGTTCTTGAAGAACGCCAGGCCCGTTTAGAATTGGAAGAGCATCTAGTTCCTCCTTATACGTGATCTAGTTTCAGCGAGTTTCTTGTTTGAATTGATACTGAATTTAAAACGGAGGATGCGTAGACAAAGTAAGAGCTTCAGAATGAGCACACGATGCTGTTTGGGGGGGGGGGGGGTCTAGAAATTAAGGCGTCGACTACTTAGGTCATTTTGCGCCTTTTACACAAGTTATATTTGTACGCAGCCCGGGACAAACACAAACATCCATGCCCACGGCGGGATTCGAACCCACAGCCAGGCGGACTCGAGAACTAGAAAGCCTACGCCCTAGCCTCTCGGCCACCTGGCCGGCCGATGCTGTTTGGAGTTGGATACCAGTTCCCTCGCTGTCTAAAACTAATCCACTGTTTTTTAATCGATTCTGATTGTGGAAATCTATGAAACGTGAAATTTCTACCCGAATGTCTATTTACACTTCCAAATAGAGAACAAATTGAAGGCATACTGACATAAAATAGGTTAGCAAAATCTTACGATATGTATAATAGTTCTAAGCGAAACTAGAAAGCGACTAGAATTCCCCGAGGTTCTCGCGGCAGGTAGTGACGCCTTGTTCCTCCGTGTTCTCTGGAGAAGAGGATGGAAGATCCCACGTCAATTTTCAATTTTCCGAGGCATTTTTCTTAATAGAATATTAGGAAAAATCAAAAAATTTTGAATGATATATACTCTATTAACCTGGATTAATGTTATGATGCCAAAAAAATAAAGTCGATTTTTTCGTGGAGTTTACCTTTAATTAAAATGGAGTTACTATTTTTAATTAATTTTACTTTATCAAAACTCCTACTCGTATATAATAAAAAACTTGACGATTGAATGCAGGGCATGTTGTAATTTTTTTTTTTGAGCATGCGCACTCGTATTGTTCATTTATCGTTGAAAATGTCGAAATACGTCATTTCTGAGCGTATATCCATCGTCAAGGCCTACTATTCTAGTAATAATAGCCCGATTTCGAAAAGATGTGGTTCATGCAGGACGGAGCACGAAGAGGCCACTGGAATAGGAATCGCTTGGCCGCCATATTCTCCTGATCTCAGCCCTTGTGACTCATTTTTTTGGCTCAAAATTGAAGACAAAGTTTGCACAAATAACCTCAAAACCATCCGTGAGCTCAAACAACCATACAGGAGGAGATCGAAAGCATCGATGTCTCGACACTTCAGCGAGCTTTGCAGAATTTTGCTTTTCTCCTGCGCTACATCAAAGTCATTGATGCCAAGCATATCGTACATGCCATAAACTAAATCCGAATATCGATAGTAACTTTTAACATTTGAATAAAATTTTTGAACTCAGTAGTTTTTGAAAATCTGATGTTTTATTTCATATAGCTCATTAATTGTCACCCTGTATGTACGTCATTGAAACCACTCTCAGGTAGATAGATTTACATACTCCTCGCCGCAGATACGGCAAAAGAACTTTTTGATATTGGTTCAGAACCATTAGAATTTTTATCATTCTTATCTGCTTTCTTTCACTGGCGTGTTGGGTTAAAACTTCTAAGGATTTTGCTTTGCGTCTTATTTTTTCAGGGTTTTTTCTTCTAATTTGTTGAGGCAATGGTCTTATTTCTGAAAGTGAAGCATAATTTTCACAAAGCGAAGAATATGGTGCGGAGTTATTACTACATGGTAATGGTTCATATTCCACTGTACTTGTGCATATTATAGGCTCAACAAATGGGTTAGGAGAGGGCCCAGATATTGGTCTAAGTGTTACATGTTTAGGACTGGCATAAACAGATGATATAGGTTGATCAAAAATTCACTTTATCCCATAGAACAATTATCCAATTTGTCGCGAATCATTCCCATGTTTAAAATTCCATATTCAGGATATCGATGAAGTCGAAACCCAGCAAGCAAAAAAGTCAATTAGTTGGTGCAGTCGTTTATTTGCTAACAAAAAAATAGACAAGCTGATACAATTAATAAACGAGACTGGAGCAATTTAACAAATACAAGACACAGTTTTGGCAAAAGTGTTTAATGTTTTTCAAAGTAGTTACATTCTGATGCTACACACTTATTGCACGTTCATACAAATTTTGGAAACATGTCTTAACGCTTCCAAGTTCGGCTGTTACAGGATGTCCTCTATATTCTCAAATCTGTTTCCTTTCAGACTTGCTTTCACCTTTGGGAAGAGGAAAAAGTCCGCTGGAGATAAATCTGGGGAATAAGGAGGGTCACTAAGCTCCTCAATTCCGTTACTGGCTAAGAACTCCTTGACAAGTACTACTGTGTGCGGACTGGCATTATCGTGCAGTAAGACCAACTCCCTTTTGCACGATACTCGATAGATTCTCTTAATCGGACGCTGCAAAATCTCCCTGTAGTATTCCTTGTTGACTGTCCAAGCGGAACAAACTCGTTACGGATAATGCCTTCGCTGTCAAAGAAAGCATTACTTTTGTTCTTGACTCTACAAAACGGAATTTGTTTTCGCGGGGATGCTGGGGACCGCCATTCCATGCTTTGTCGTTTTGTTTCGGGGCCATATTGATAGCACCAGGTTTCGTCCTCTGTCACAATTGAATCTAGAAAGTTCGGGTTGGCATCGGCGGCTGTGATGAATTCCGTGCAAGCATCCAGTCTTTTCCTTTTTGCTCATCTGTTAAGAAATATTGCACAAACCGAGCACAGTTTGCTTTTGCCCAGCTCTTCTGTCAATAACACTGTTCAACAACAAAAAAATTACTGAACAGAGAAGCACCGTTTCTAAGGTAATTTTTTGCGTAGATTACAAAAATGACGCTCATTTTTGCCTATCAGGTCTCAATTTTTCGTAAATCATGATTGAAATTTTTATATTTTTATGTAAATTTGACATTTACACGTAAGTTTCAAAATTACTTTATATATTTTAAATCTATATTTATAAAATCAAAAGTCTGTATGTTAGTGTATGCGTAGCTTCAGGCGATCCTATTGGCTAATCGAAAATGAATTGTTTCGATTGTTACGACAGTATTATTGTTAAACTCACGATGAGCAGAAGAATTTTAATTGTTGCAATATTTTTATTTGTATAATAAACTTTGGATAGCAAAGAGGTTTTTTCTTCTTTAAAATGTAATATCCTTCTATTGAAAACATGGTTTTTACTTTTGAAAAGTAAAATCATGTATCTGAACATAAAATTATATGATGACTTCTCTGATTTTTGAAATGTCAATTTTCCAATTTTAAAAAAGTATTTTCATTCAGTTATTGCAACCTAATTATCTCAAACTATTACTTAGAATTTTTATTATTCAACAGAGTTTTCAACTGTGGCTTAAAGAATAATGGCAAATAGCGATCAGATAAATTAGAGATAAATACCATACCGTTTACCCCTTTTTGGATAGGTTTGCCCAATATTTTGTGAAGTGACCAAACCTAATAACTTTAATTGTTACCATAATAACACTTTAGTTCTGAACTTTGTCAATAGATGGTACTGCCTTAACTTTAAAACCACAATATAAGAAATAAACTGTGTTTAAAACGCGCTTTAGATCGTGTCTGCCGAACTTCACTATAGCGTTATTGTTTGACGCGCCGGACACGTCTGATCTAGGCCCTAAGGGGTTACCTGTCGTATAATTATTGATGTTTTATCTTCTGTGTTTTACGGGTTTAGATTTGTTTAATTTGCGATGCTATTGTTGTTTGGTTTCGTATTGATATTAATACGTTTTGGCTGTTCTCACGGACTTCGATTTGCTTTGCAATTCGGATTTTATTTTTTGCTTTGTGAATAGGTACTGACGTTTGGTTTTATTCAAATTTTGTAAGAATGGAGATAAATAGCATCAGTTGCGCCCGGGGATACTTCCTGGTTCACTTCCCGTCCTTCATGCACGGGGATGATTGTGTTTGTTGTGTGCCCGAATGGCCCGTGGATCATGCTTTTGTCAACTGTGTCGTGTAGTTTTTTGTCACTGTTGATATCGGGAATTTCTGCAGTAATAATATCGCCAATTTGGTTGGGACGCAATTTTTCTTTTAGCCACAGTAAAAGATGTACGTAAAAACCACTGTGTCTCTCCAATATTTGACATTTCGTGAGCAGATCTACCAACTTCCGAACTTCATTTTCAAATACTCGAGCATAGGATAGCAGGATAGAACGAGCATAAAATTATGATGCAATGACAAAACATTCGTTTTATGCTATTGAACATAAAATGAGTATAGCAGACGATAAGGATAGGGACGTGTCTATCGAGGAGGCAAAGGAGAAATACGTGTCTCCCTTGAGCCCTCTAACAAATGTCCAGACGACTGACAAAAGTTTGTGTATTTGTTTGCGTGATTGGAAAGGAAAGAGAAAGAACGAGTATTGGTCAGGAAACTCTGCAGCTAAAAGATAAATGGGCATCGGGAACATCTGAACAACAGGAGCTTCGTCAGGGGCAAGGGAAACTTCGATAGAAAAATGAGATCAAAAGTATCCAGTGATATTCTCATGGATATTTTAACCTGAGGCAGGTCAACCCAACAAGAGGATAAGTAAAGTCCCGGGCGATGCCGGGTTTTCAGCTAGTATACATATATTTTATTTTCAGCTACATATAATACTTAAATAAATAAAAATGCCTAGAGGAACTTGTAAAAACAATCCAGATAATTTTTGTTGTATTTGTGAATGTGTAACAACAAAGGTTTATAAGCGAAAAATATCAAATTACGTCAAAAAACTTTATAATCTATATTTCGAAATTGAAGTGGGAGATTAGATTAGATGAAGTGAAACTATAGTGTTTGGTCTAAAATGCCTTAATTTACAGAAATTATAAAATTTTTAGTATGTGATTTGCCAAAAATTGAGACCCGATAGAGAAAAACGGTTTGCAGATTCGGAATCAGCGCACCCAAATTACCAAAAATCAACTACTCTTCGCCTAGTAATTTTTTGAAATTTAAAAATTGTTGGACAGGCGAATTGTTTCTCGATTAATGTTTAAGATTTCTTCCATCATTTTCAGCTTCATTCACCGATCACTTAACAAAAGTTTTCTCACCTTTTCAATCATTTCCTGTGGTCGAACAGTTTCCGGACGTCCCGTATGTTTGTCGTCTTTCAGTTTTTCCCGGCCATCACGAAATTTAGCGAACCATTCAAAAACGCGTGCACGAGATACTGTATCATGACCATACACTTGTTTTATCAACTTGTAATTTCCCAAGGTGGTTTTTCCAACTTTAAAATAGAACTTACTGTTTGCTCTGTTTCCCATGTTTAATATTGGAACGTCAACTAATGACTGCGATGCGGTTGAAGCGCGGAAATATATAGCCGTGCGCAACCTTATTGTTGCAACTTGTACACACGGCTATAAGGATATTTTATAGATGGAAAACACGCATCGTCGTGATCGCACATGCTTGAAGACGTTCAAAGTAGCGTCAATCTTGTTTATTTATGCAAAAGATATACACTGTATTCTAATATATATGATATCATTAAAAACTAATTGGGAGGATAAAAATAAACTTGTGCTTCCTGTGGACTTCGATTAGAAGCCACCGCCATTTTCTCTGTAGTTATGACGTTGGGAGGGTTGTTTCATGTGTATGGTGACGAGAATACACTTACTGTAGGTCTACTGAAAACCATTTCTCAACAACCTATTGTGCATTATGTGGTCGCCTTTTCTTCTAGCAATGGCATTGTAAGAGGATTCTACGGAGAACAGCGAGATCGATTCTGTTCCACTCCTTTTGAGTGTTCTCGGACGTCTTACATGAAGTGCTCTTTTAAAGAGACCGAATCCACAAAGTCCATGGAAGAGGCATTGAGTGACTTGACAGTGATTTCTGAGAATAGGATGACCTTAATCCCACTTTCATATTCCATTCAAGAACAGTACTGGAGAGTCGATTTAGTTGTGTGGCTGGATGCTTTGTCCTGATGGATGTACACGTCCTTCACCCTAGGACCAAATAATTGTGGGATATCGTTACGATATGTGTTCCAAGACATTTTCCTGATAATAGGCAACATTAATCTTTGCTTTAGAGTCCACCATTTTGATGGCCAGACTTCCATTGTAGCTATACCCAGCAACAATCATAATCTTTTTGCAAAACTCTCCTAGCATTGACTCGACGCAGATAGTCAGATCAAGTATCAGAAGTATCACCGTGTTGCCGATAAAAAATTGTCCTTATCTTGCCAAATAGCGTTCAAAGGGTTTTTCTGTTATAGATGAGGGAAGATTACCACTTTTCCACAAAAAAGCTTTTAATATTGGTTTTTATTGCTGTAGATTCGCCTCTCTGCAATGTATCTTGGCAACGAAGCGTGAACTCGGGCTTTATGACGGCGTTCTAATTTCAAATCTTGACGAATAATACGGTTTACCGATGCAATAGATGTTCCATTCTTGGATGCAATGGTCCATTATTGTTGGCAGACTTTCCGTAATTTTAAGTCGAATGTTAATCTTATTACGGGAAGAACAGGGGTGCGCTTTGCGTTCAGTAGCGCTGCACAGTTGATTGTTTGAATTCATTTGTTTTCTGCATTTGATAACTTTTATTATAATATTCTTGGACATGATGAAATCTTTTCTCGTGCACCATTCTATTATTCTGGAATAAGAGTAACCAGCGTCGAATGAACTACGAGGTAGCCATCCCTGAATGATTCAATTTTTAAGGGCGTTTTGACAGCTAACTGAAACTGAAGAACGGTACGAGAAGTTATCCAACTCACAAGCCTCGTGCTACAACCTTTTAACAATCGTCACCTTAAATATGAAACAACCTTCCGTACTGCTCAAGCGTTTAATAATCGTTTGCGCTATTTATTGTTGAAACAGGAATCTAGTCGAGATTCGTTTTGCCCGATATATCCATTTGCCCCGCCTTCCGTTAGACCATTGCATCTTGATTCTATTAGCTAAGATTAGATTAGAATAGTTACAACCAAAATACCAGCTTCATCACACTTTTTCGCTATCACTTAATACTACTCAATACGAATTATGCTGATGACGGTTCAACACTTGATATACAGAGGATAGTTAGGGATCTATGGTAAAAATAAGCACATTTAAATGTGGAACTCGCGTTCATTTCACGTGAGCTGTCACGTGGAGTATTATCAGGGCAGATATTAAAGTAGTTAGTTTCGTTAAGCGAGCTAAAAACATGGTGTTATGCCACATGTATAAGGAGGGCTACACGGTCTTTTCTGACGTCAAGTTCAGCTATTCCGAAATTAAGAAAGCGTGCGATAAGCGAGGCTTCGTAGTTTTCAAGAAAAGGGATATCAAGTGTACTAAACAACATTGGCAAAACCAGAAGCGGCGCCATTCCTCAAGATAAAAAGCAGACTATTCTGAGATCATCCACTAGCCGTGTCGTCCGGAAAGTTCGGATTCTCGTAACCGGATGCAACCCACCTACACAACGGGCCATTGCACAGAAGGTCGGAACATCTCTATACACGGTAAACTCAATTATCAACCGTGATTTACAAGTGGAGAAGCACCAGAAAATCCAGGTTCATAAGTTGTTGACGCGCCATCTTCAAAAACGACGGACCAACTACGTGAACTATATGAAGGATACCTGGCGGATGAAAAGTTGGAATACTTGGTCACATTAGGTGAGGCGTATGTTTATTTAAGCGACTGCAACAATAGCCGAGGCATTTTTACCGCCCAAGGGTTCTAAGGACTTCGTAAAATGGTGTCCTGAATGCAAGGAAACAGTTTGGAAAGGTTTCATGATCGTGGTGTGATACAGCTACAGCAGCAAGTTAACTTTACACAAAGTTGAGTCAAAGGCCAAAGTCAACGCCATGTACTATCGTACTAACGTTCTAATTCCCGTATTTACTTACCCGTGGCATCCTCGGTTTGTACAGTGCAGAGGTAGATAAGGTATGGTTGTACCAAGACTAGACGCCATACCGGCCGCATCTACTCGCTTATTCCTGGAACGCATGCAAGAAGATACCGGAATTCGCTCCATTTCATTCAGCGACATACCTGTGAAGTCGCCAGATGTATCGCGTATGGATTTTTGTGGCTTTGGTCTACTTCAACGGGCCCTCGGAAAGAGACGACCGCGAACAGTGAAGGGTCTTTGGAAAGCGTGTCCACAGGAGTGGTCACAAATTGAGTTTGGCGTTCTGCGTTCCAGCCTCCTGCAGTGGAAACTGCGATGCAGGGCAATACCAGCGAAGCATGGGTACATGATTGAACACATTCGATGGTGGCGAAAAGGGTTTTCTACCTTTTCTGGTCCTCTGTAACTTGTTACCACAGATCCCTAACAACCCTCTGTAATGACCACCAATTGGAGGTCAATTCTTTGCAGGTCAAGACATACAATAGTATACGCTATAACCGCTAATATTTAAGCTTTCCTTCGTGACAATTTCCTGTATAGATCCTCTATCATTTTTTTGAATACTTACGGAGCAATGTTAACAAAGAAGAATCCTCAATAAAACCAATAATTTTTTCCTTTATTGAAATAATAGAACTGATAGAATTTTCAAAAACTGACCGTTCTTGCAATGTCTTCTTACTCTCTGTCATTTAATTTGAAATAAAGTCTGTTAGCGGTATTCATTATTCATTTAGTTTTATAATAATAGTTAATATCATTCCCTTGTACGTTCAGATTGGACGAGACTTTCTCTTGAATTGTTCTTGTACGTCAATCATTTTCATGTCACAATGTAAGGCACCCGACCGTCGAAATGGCGAGTCATTTCGATCATCGTTTCTGATTACTACAACGTTATACAATGTTAATGTCTCAGCGTGTATATAATCAATCAGAAGCAAGTGTTTAGTTGTCGTATTTTATGGCTGATTATATTGATTAGGTAATGTACATAACTTTCTAATCTTTATAGATGTTTAATAACTGTTTCTTTCTATTGAAATAGCTACCACGTAATATAGCATATCACAAAGACACACATATATAAAATCACACAACACATTCACAAAGTACGCAGGTATCTGAAGGTTTCGACATATTTATATCTTTTAGTCATCCCTAAATCCGATTTGACCATTTTCAATGTGTCTCAGTGTCTACGTCACCGCATAACTTTTGAACGGGTAATCATACCGCGATGAAACTCGACATTTATGACTTGACCACATGAGCTACTGCTTTATTGATTTTCAGTTCATCGTTCCACATAAGCTTCTGGTTTACTAAGGCTTTTTTATAACGGAAATCGCACTAACTTCTTATTTTTTAGGAAAATGTATCAAATAAAATTTGTGGGAAATAAAATTTCTTTTTACTTTAGTACATGTTATGAACACATCGAACTTCAAATATAAGACTTTTTTATCGCTTGAAAGATATATTTCATTTTTACTCTACGAGATATCTTTTTTTCAACTCAATAGCAGTTATAAGAAATAAAAATCCTCCTATCGCTACAACTTTTGAAATATCGAGAACAAACAGAAAAGAGCTTTCATCGGTATCTTAGAGCAAAATAGAGTAATGCGATATAAAAGTAAATACTATTCGACGATTAATTGACAATCGAAGAGTATAGCTTTCATAATCTCACCCTTCATAAACATGTGTCAAAGGAAATACACTAAACTACGTATTTGAGAAGCCTAATGTGTCCAGTAGGAAGATCACGAGAAATGTTTGTATTTAAAATGTCATCCACAGCTATGCTTGGTATTTAAAAACAACATTCAAAACGTATTCTATTAACTAAACTAAACTAAACTAAAACAACAATAAAAAAACTGTTGATTAGTTCACATTGGCAATAACAAGGCGATAATGTTCCTTCCAGTAACTTACACTGCCAGCAAAATAAATTCAAAACATGAAAGAAATGGTTCAATTTTTAATGAACTTGCATAAGAGCGTAGTATGGCTACTACACAATATACGATTTAAATTTCAACCCGATATGTGCGCAGGATCCTGGTATAGGGTATCCCAAAACCCCTCCACCGGAAGATTAGTTCATCCCTAATTTACATAAAATCCTCAATGGCGTGTGACGGAGTTTGACAAAGGTGGATTTTGGGACTTCGAAGGTTTGGATGGTCATATCGGCAAATCGCGGCGCGCATTGGACGTAATGTTTCTGTGATGGCTCGATGTTGGCAGCAGTGGTCTATAAAATGTACTCACACACTAGATCTGATTCCGGACTCCCACACATTACTGATCCACGCAAAGACCGTCGGGTTGAAAGGGAAGCACTGAGATAAGTGTCAGAGTAGCATTAACCTATCAGAACGAACCATTTGCAACCGTTTATTTGTAATAAGGCTGCAATCAGGTGTCTCTCTAGCCAGACTACCATTACCGCAAGAACACCTTGTTCTTTATGGTTGGAGTGGAATCGCTAAAGAGCTGACTGGCGAGCTAAATGGAGGTCTGTTGTCTTCAGTGATGAGAGCAGATTCTGCCTACACACTAGTGATGGACGTCAACGTGTGCAAGAAAGACCAGGAGAAGGACATCTTCCAGAGAGCATTTGTGTACGAAACAAGTCCAACACCTGGCGTAATGTTGTAGGGTGTCATTGGTTACCACTCGCGCTCATTCTTGGTGTTTGTCAATGGAACATTGAACAGCACAAGATACGTCTAGTTGTTGAAACAGTTCTCCTGCCTTTCTTGCAACATGAGGACAATATGCTGTTCCAGGAGGATAAGCACGCTCACACACTGCCGATACTGCCTTACAAGCTTCCCAACATATGGCTCGACTTCCTTGACCAGCACGATCTCCAAACTTGTTTCCAATTGATCATGTTTGGGACTGGGACGGTTTCCAATGTCGCAGCACATCAGCCATAACATTTCCACAGTTGCGTCACCAAGTTCTGGACGCTTAGAACGATGTATCCCAAGATGATATCCAGCATCTGTACGACCGTATGTATGCAAGAGTGGACTGCAGAATTCATGCTCTTGGAGGGTATACGGCATGTTAAATTGTTCTACTGGGATTTTGGGGTTATACTGTACCAGGATCCTGTGCCCATATATTGAAATTTAAATCATATGTTGTATGCCACCCACATCATGCTCTTGCAATTTCATTAAAATTGATTCATTTCTTCTATGTGTTGCATTTACTCATGGCCGCCATTAAGTGAATAAAATCAAAGAAAACGTTATTCCTTATAAAATTGGCTTAAATTTTGTTTAAATTGATTTCCAAAGAATGAATTTTATTATTAATGATTATTTTGAAAATTCAATCAACGATTTGATGGATAAAAAAATTCCATTTTATTGAAAAGGAAGTTAAGGGAGACGCTTGATAGGAATTTTAAATACATATGAATAGAATATAAAGTACTGTTTTCGAAATGTATAATTTTGTAAATTGGTTCCCCCATATTCGTATAAAGAACAAATAAATGTAATTAAAATTATTATGCATGCAGAATGGAAATAATTAAAGCAATTACTCAGCTCATAATAGATTCATACGAACGACATGAAATACAGATTAGTGATGTTTAGCATTCTTTTTTTTTCTTTTACCTCTTTTCCATTAATGCATTCAAACGAAATCTCTGAACAATTGCAGTTAAAACCGTAAATCACAAATCTCTGCTACGATAAAAATCACTGCCAACTTTACGAGACTCTAATTTCTCTTTGGCAAAAATCAAGAAGGACATGAAATGAGATAAAATTTCAACGAGTGTTTAATCTCCGCCGAAGCCGCTAACGTCGAACTGGTGAAACCACCTTTAATCCGCTGAACATGTGTTGCGAAGAGGAGGTTGCGTCTCAAGAGTAATTAAAAATTCATCAATAGTAGTTAAAATTGCACGGGGAAATAAATTGAATAGGATATTTAAATCCTTGGCTACTCCTTCATGGCCGCTATTCCCCTGTCTATAGGGGAATTTCACATTTCAAAATAAAGCCAAGGTGTCATATTCAGATTAGAGCGTATGACATTAAAGAGCAAGGAAGTCATTTTTTAATTTCGGTATATCATTCAAAAAAGTTACACGAATAAGCGAAAGTTTTCAGTGTTAATCTGTGTCCAAATTTTAAAAGAAATGAAATAAACATTTTCGGAAACATGTGAGTTTATTTCTTTCTGACTTTACGATATTTTGGCCTTAAAAGATATTACAGAAGTTCAGTCGAAGCCTAGCCAATTCAAATTAATCCGGAGACTTCAATTCACAGACTGCAACTTCTGCGGATAACTCATTAAGAGAAGATGTTGGAAATTTCAGGAGGTGCGAGATCTAGACAACTTCCTTGAATTTCTACATAACTATTATTTTAAATGAAGCATACCGAACAAAATCGCGCTATGATAAACCTTCGAACAAATCACAAAAACAATTCTTTATCATGACAATTGGCTAAACTTGTTGTAGGTGATGCAGAGGATATCACGAAAGAGCCGCACGGTCATCGATGAAATAACTGCCCAAGCTTATACAATTTACATTGCAAATGCTTAATGCATGATTCCCTGGAGATACACCCATTCGATATCCATTTTCTCTCAAACTCAGGTCTATCGTGGTAGACTGAATGGCTGCAATTTTGGCAGATAGGTCGGTTTTGGTGGTACGTAAACATGGTCCTTGACAAATCCCCTAAGGAGGAAATCACATAGGATGACGTCGGGAGTATGCGGCGGCCACGGTAAGAGAAATCGCTGGTGAGTCACCATTTTTTTGAAATGCGAGAACAATTATTGGCGGGTATACTTAAATTCTGTCACAGTTTTTCTTTCATCCTCATACCTCATCGCTAGATCATGTTGAGCACAACGTCACTATGATCTTTATCATGTTTATTTTATTACGCTGCATATCATAACATTTCATTGCTTCTTCACTTAGATCCCACTCAGGAAAAAGCGGATCCTGGTGCAAAATGTTCGTGCGGGAGCTTGTGCAGCCGTTCCCATTGCCCTCGAGCCCTGTCATCACAGTTTTATAGGGTGATTCAAAAGTCCCCGAAACCAAATTCAATGATTGTTTCGAGCATGGAGAGTATATCTTTTCAGTAATTAGCTTGTATAACTGCTATAGAAGGACTAAAATTGTCAATCATTTTTTTAGAGACAAAGACGCCCGGTAAAGTAGAGATTGTACGCCAGTTGAAGCGTCCATCATGGCTCAGTTGATAAGACAGATGACTCATAACCGATGGGGAAGTTTAATATGTCAACAACCTAATAATAATAGCCAGTTTGTATGGAGATTTTCCCTGTATATTAACATTACTGATGGACTGATTTAGTCATCGATGTCATTAGTTTTGTTATAGACTCGATTTTAAAATATAGGTTCGTTATATCTTCAGGCGTTATTGTATCCTAAGAGCATTTATACAGCTTGACCCAAACTTATCCAGCATAATTGTTTAGGAGCATTGTATGGTTCACATGGGACAAAAAATGTCCTATAAATATTACATCTAGTTTCGATCGTATGTGAGATATCGACGTCTGAACGATCCTGTCTCCCTTAGAACTTGGTGTACCCTCGAAAACACCTCCCGATATGGATGGCGCCTATGAGGAAATGCATCAGCGTGCAACCTGCTGGCTTCTTCAGCGTTACCAACAGCAAGGCCATAGTAAAAAAAAAATGTCCGCATATTCTTAATTTGTGAAAACAAACGGCATAATGAACTTCGACGTCGGGTTGCACAATATGAGCAACTGCTCAAATCAACCGCCAAGTCAATAAAATACCTTTCACATATGTTACAAGTACGACGATTCCTCTTCCTGTTTGGCATATGGAAAATAGGAAGAGTACATTTAAGAATAAATAGTAAACTTATGTTTTTTCTAAGAAAAGACTCTAAATAAAAGAAAATAGACAAACGTCGATATCTTACACACGATCGAAACTAGACGTAATGTTTATAGGACATTTTTTGTTCCATTTTAACCATACAATGTTCCTAAACAATTATGCTGAATAAGTTTGGGTCATCCTGTATAAGCATGGAGAATATGTGGTAAAATAATCTACACAAAAGCCGAACTATAATTGATAATTTAATATATACAAGATGAATATTACACAATGAGAGACCTCCTTACCTTATTTATTGTACCCCGCACGAAAATAACACTGTTTTCCAAGTAAAAAGTTGCGGGCGTGATAATGGGTGATCTTACATAATTTTGAAGTGGAAAAAAAGAGAAAATCGCGTTTAAAAATTCTGATTGGGTCTTGTTTCCATGATATAAGCAATCACTTAATATGAAGAGCATGAGAATTCAAACGTATGAAGAATGAAAAGCCAAGAGAAGCCGAAGCGACACAAACCGAAGACAAAATTGATGAGAAATTTAAACTTTTATACGTTTTAAACTTAGTTTACTAATTTAGTTATCCTTGATAAACATATGCAATATATCATTCCATGTATACACTATTGCCTATATCATTAAATTTGTGAAAAGATATGGGTCTGTATATAAGTATTAGGTTTTGGCGCATTATATACTTATTACCCATATTTGAAAAATGTAAACCTTCCGTTTGCATAAAAACTAGAACCATTGATAAATTTTATTGTTTCATTTGAATTAATTTGTGAAATCTATTAAGAAATGGCACATTTCATTTCCGAAACTGATAAAAAGTTGAAAAGTTCTAGAACAGTGTAATTATAAAAAATCTTATATGAAATAGTGAAGTCATGATATTGCGTAAATTTATCCTTGTCATGAAGGCAACAAGAAATGTAGTCCATTAATTCTAATTGTTCATCTATAATTTTGCCTTTTACTACAATGATAAATCGATGCATTAAGTTTTAAATAGATGCATCAAAAGTAAAATTTTTTGTACGCTATCCTTGTCTATATGGTACGCAAGAGCATCGATGTAATCAAGTTAAATTGAAAATTGATGAACCATCACCAAACGATATCTTATTTAACAGCAGATGGTGACGAAATGTTATCTGCTAAGTAAAACCGGAAAAGAATTTGAACTATTCATTTTATATCATGATTAGATATCTAAAAACACCCAACACATCTAAAACTTTTAAATAGAGTAACGGAATGGAGAGAAATAAGTATATAAGTTCGTTATAATCATATATAATTTTCTTGAGGTAAATTATGCTTTGATTTCTATTTCAATAAATGAAAATTGTCTTCCCAATATGGAGAATATCCTCAAGTAAAAATGTGGTACTCCCCGAAATTCAAGTTAAGAGGAGCCGTCCCTTGGTTTACAACCGAACACGATGAAGACATGTTTGGCACAAGTGGAATTCGGTACGCTTGCCAAGGATGGCGAACTCGACCTCTCATTCATTCATAAATCATTGTCCTATCGCCTCAATTAATCCTGGCAGTTCGTAGCAAGACAGAACAACACAATCAAATCGTAAATTTTTTCTCGTCAGGACTCTTGCGCAACAAGGCACTTAAATAGGAAAGCAATTAGAGATGTTTGAGGTTAACTTACAACGTCGAATAATGACGACGTCTTCCCAACGTCGAAGAGTTCTTCACGGTGGGAAATTGGAAAAGAATTTAAATAACAGTGAAGCTTTAAATTTTGCATTTTTGATATCTCGACACATTAAACATTCATCTTTAATGTAGTGGAATAGCTAACATTGGAAATGAAATCGCAATGCTTTTGGGAATTGTTTATGGTTTGACCTAAGCCAGTTTGACAGCCATTTCGTATATTGAACTTTGACAGAAACAGTCGGCAAATCGTGCGTCTAAACGGTACAGAGCAGCAACGAAAAAGGAAATATCATCAAAAATACACTTATATATTAATAACCAAATGAACGAATTAAAATTTCTTAACTTTAACTGAAAGAAGAAAAAAATATATAATTACCTGTTACAATTAACCTGCCATTAGATGAGCTTAAGCGAGACTGGCCCGTCAGTTGATGAACTGTTAAACACCTGAAGGACTTTTTAGCATCGTCCATTGATGCATTTCGTACATACAGTTCTCCCGTTGAGGTCAGGAGATATTTAAAATCCGTAGTATCTGTGGAAAAAAATATATACGATTTAGATTTACATAAAATAATAACGAATTTATCGATATATAAAATCTGAAATCAAGTCCATATGTATATGAAAGGAATTCAAGCAATGTCTATTGGATATCAATTTTTTAGAGTTAATTGCATATACTCTAATATATATTGTATATGTAATGTCAGAAGCATGTGTAGACCTAATAAAAGCATTTAGAAACGAAAAGATAAATAATTTGATAATATTATAGCTTTGAATGTGAGAATATCGTTAAAACATGAAGAATTTTAGCAGATGAAAGAGTTTTCCTTTTCTTTTGTCGCTTGCCTCAATTTTATCAGCTACGTTGAAATCCATTAAGAACTACAGGGATAAAAATCTAGATGAAAAATAATCAATAAAGCGCTTCTAGCATGAAAAAATTAACTCTTATTGTTTCGCTCATATTTAAAGGTTTTAGCAGCAAGGTTCTGGTCAATCTCTGCTCCAATCATTAATATCCCTCAAAAAATGTAAAATTAAAAGCAAACACGTTAAAGAATTATATATCCTATTTTTCTCAGTCCTTCTTGTACGTGTGCTTCAATCTGTTTAACTTATTTATATTCCTGGAAAAAAGCGAATAGTTTTCTGCGAACTTAATATTTTCCATGGGGGGCGCCCCCCCAGTTTATTTCTTTCACATTTAATATAAACCAAAGAAAGACTTTTTATCTTCTGTTAATCGTTGGGTATTTCGAGAAGAGAATAGTCACAAATTTCCGACTCATGATAATGATTTAATATAGAATCTCGTTTGATTAGCTCTTTATCACACATTTACAGCAGTAATATGTAACTTGTTAACTTTTTTCTTACTTAGACGTGAATTGTGATTAATCCGTTGCCTTACAAAAAAGAAACGAATGGCACAAATTACACTGGCCAACAAAAGATTTTTCTTATTCACGGAATGTAAGTGGCTGATTTTGGTAGTATTTTTCCTGCTGATTACGAATATAATTTTGAAATTTCACTGACACGCACAGTTTTTGAGCTAGAGCGAATTGAAATTCGGTATTGGCCAATCAATACAAATGGTCTATTTGTAGAGATTTGAAGGTTATTGGACGTCTTCACCAGAATACTGCTGTTTCATTTGCAAGTGGGATAACCGGGCAAAATACTTCCATTACAGCACAAAGGACTATATATATCGCCAAAATATGATTCCTGGGCAAATGGATGTCAAAAATAAACATTAGTCGAAATTGAAAAAAATACTACTGCCTCTACTTCATATCAAACTGGGTTTAATGAAAATTTTTGTGAATACAATGGGCAGGCAGAGCACGAGATTCCAGCCTCTGGAAGAAAATAAGCGAAGAGCATTTTTATCAGCCCCCAAACCAGAAAGCTTAAGGTTGATAACGGGTTTGAAACTGAACTGAAACTGAGTGAACCCAGTGGAACTAACAGCCCTGAAAGCCCTGAACGTTGCAGCACACGGGTTCTTGGAAAAGTACAAGGAATTACGCCTAATTTTTTGATGAGCTTCTGCAAGCGTTTTATGAATATGAATGCAATATGTCATTAAAGATTCATTTCCTGCGTTCCATACCTGGACATTTTTCCTGCCAACCTTGGTGACGTTTTGCCAATGTTTAGTACACTTGATATCCTTTTCTTGGAAAATAAGAAGTCTCGTTCTTTGAATGCTTTCATAATTTCGGAATAGCTGAATTTGACGTCAGAAAGGGCTGTTATGTGGCCCTGCCAATAACTGTCAATTTTCGGTGGCATAAATCTTTTTAGCTTGCTATTCAAATACTAACTATTGAAATGAACGCGCCCTCCACATTTAAATATGCTAATTGTTACCATAGATCCCTAACAACCCTCTGTAGAATTTGAAAAATGGTATGAATATAGAACGCTTGAATATGATAGATAATCGTCATTTAGGCGATCGGATGAATACCGGCTTTCGGTGGGCATACCATGAATACTTAATTGAAATTTTCAAAATTCAATTAATTTTCAATTGAAAGATTTTTGAGGGTTAATCATTGATACCAATAATAGCAACAGGAGAGTAGCTTGGAAGAGACTTGTTTGAAGCTCCTCTCCTTATTGAAAATATATGAAAAAAAATAAAAATCATGTAGCTACTTTTAAATAATAAATATTATCTTAAAGCTAGTTTGAAATATTATAACACCTCAAATGTATTGATTCTAACCATAAAGTTATAAAACCGAAAAAGAAAATTCAAGTTCTTCAAGATGGATTTGATCCAGGGAGGTCAACTCGTTAGAAAACACCTTAAAGTTCAAGTATAATTATGCCAGAGCTATTCTAGAACAAAGTAATAAACGAATACTGAAGATAATGCTCCAACATAAGGTAAACAACCAGGATACTCGTGGCTCCAGGTATGGATCCAGTGCGCGGATTTTTCCTTTCGTTTTTCATCTTACTGTAATTTGTTTACACTTATTGCAGTTAGATTTCAAAGACAAATAATATTTATATTATTTTTAATTTAAGTGAATATTCTCGTTACAATAAAAATATTGTATCTACAAAATCATACTGTACACTCTTTAAGGATAATACCGCCGAGTAGAATTCAATGACATAGAATAAATGAGCTTTATAAAGGAAGAGAACATTTTACCCTAAATTTAACTCTTTAAACGATTCGTGAAAAGTTGTATCATTTTTCCAATGTAATATTTTTAACGATTATTAAATATGGTTATGAAGCAAAATATTCAAATATATTATAATGAGTAAAGTGTTCTTATTAAATCTAACTTGATAAATATTTATAATCTCTTACGAGAGCAGTTTTTCAACGGTTTTTTTTTCTTTTCTCGTCTTTGCATTTTTTATTTCATTTCTTTCTGTGGCCCCTAATCCCACGTGAACATTACGGTAGGCTCCAAACCCATTACGATTTAATGACAACAGTTAATCTTGCGCCATCCGTTTTTCTTATTAATTCCATGAAGCATGCAACACATCAAGATATTCCCCCGTTTCTCCCATTTAAGTTTCATCCACAAATTACCCCCCGTTGCCATCACTTTCTTCCTCTTCTTCACTTCTCTCTTCGGAGCTGATAAAAATACGATCAGGAAAGAAAACTAATTGCATGGAGAAATAAGTACGTTTTCATTCAACAATGATAAACACGTTGAAATAATTGGCGGAAAGTCGTAGTAGGTTTGTAGAAAAGAACTTTGACGGAAAATATTTTTATTTTTTAAACGTTCAATTGAATAAGAAAATAGATCAGCTCTTTTAGGAATTTTCGACTGATTATATTATTTCTCTCAATTACTTCCCAGAAAGTTATTTCACGCGGATAAGTAAGGAAAACTGTGCTATTCGATAAATCTGACTCAAAATTCGTGCTTTGAATGAAGTTACAAAAGATTATTCCACTCTTTTAATATAATGATAATCTTCATTTCTTTCAAATACGTACATATTTGCTAATTGCTAATTATAAAAAAATTTATGACCTAACACTATCCAATTCAACGTTTATCATATAAAGATATAATCAAGAAGAGTGGGCATTTTACATGCTTATATTAGGTAATATCTTGATAACATTTATAATGTAGAAAAATATCAACACTAAACCATAAGAAAGGTGCTAAATCATATGACTCCTCGCAAGCTTCTATTAAACACAATGATTAGAAATCTTTAATATGCTTAAGAAAGTTTAGATTGACACTCAAAAAAGTTTAAACCTATGAATAAAAAGAACTTAAAGAAATTGTTATTCCATTTCCACAAAACATCAAAACAGCAGGTAAATTTTAAATTCATCAATCATTGTCATGAAGTTTCAGACTCTGTTTAATGTTGTCTTACGCCATCCACCGATCTATTCACATTCAAAAGTTTCATGAAACGATGATTGAATATTTTAATATGGATCCATATCTAAAATATCCACCTACTCTGGTAAATCTGAAGCGAAGCACTACAATAGAGTTTGTCATCAAATGCTTGCTCCTACACAAACAGCATCCAAAACATGGTTAAGAGGATGCACGTGTCTTGAAGCTGAGGGTGGGCATTTTGAAAACGTAAGTAAAGAAATATGTCATTTTTTGTTATCAACATGATAATGTTTTAAGGCTGGACACCATTATACAAAAAGCATGATGCAAAAAACGACACCAAAATGGTGTTACGGAAACAGTTTTATATTGTTGTTGCACGTTCTTAGCATTATTGGCGCTGGCACTGTAAAGTCACCTGACCATTATTGTCGGAGCAACAATTTTATTTAAATCTTTACTACAGAGATATTATGAAATATATTGAAAGTGTGGTAACAACCGCGCTACTATACTTCGCTGTCTAACCTAGCCAATTCGTGTAATAGCCTAACGTTTTCCTTTAAGTGTTTTGAACGAAGACTAAACTCTTTTTCATTACAATTAATATATTTGATTACTCACAATTTAATTCATAATTTATTATTTTGAAACTTTGAAGAATCAATTAAATGTTCATTTAGATCTTTTGATGTTTTTTAAAGTCTTCATCTTATTTATAATTCATGCGCTTGTTGCATTTCTATGTGCTTTGTAGTGCTTAATTTATTTCTACAGATTCCTTCTTCTCTATACTTAAGAATAATGTTCCCACCCAAAAAAAGCGTTACGGGTAATGCAATAATCATTCCGGCCGATCAATAATTAAGCAAAAATTGTGGAATGGAACAACCAAAAAAAAGGGGGGGGGGGACCCTCTAATCCACAAAGAGAATTGAAATACGTATCAGGAATTTCAATTCTCCCTATGGATTAGGGGTTCCCCTCTTTTTGATTACGGAAAATTCTATAATTTTTAATTTTCATCATATAAAATACACTCGTTTTGTGATTTGAGATACTGCGAAAAGCTTGCACGTGCCCTGTTTGTGGTCCCATATTCGATTGTGAGCACCAACGTGAGTGAGGAGACGCACCTTAAGGTTGATGTATTACGCACGTCCCACACAGATGGCGTGTTTATTCGACATATCGACAGACTCGATACCCGTGCTTATATTTCATACTTCAGTTATTATAAGCCCTTATTCAGTGTTACCGATGTACATGATTCTGTAGACTCGCCAATTGATAAATAAGATGTTTATATACTGTATAAAATATTTATTTGTTAGTTGCATCTAAAAACATTATCATGGTTCAATGCTTCGGACTGAAGATTTGATCATGGCAAAATGCTTCTTTACAACTTTGATCACGTATATTTCAGAAATGGGGATGGTAGACAGGTGCGGTTTGCGGCATAATGTTCACACACAAAGCTTGTTTTTTTTAAATTGTGCATGGCAGTCTAAATTAAACGTGTTGTGTGGTCTGCCTCATGACCGTGTGGTGGGACCGTTTTTCTTTGCAGAGGCGTCAATAACCTCGACTGTTTATCTGAACATGTTGGAACAGTTTGCATTTCCACAGGTCGAAGAACTGCAACCTGACATCATGCTGCAGCAGGATGGTGCCCTTCTTCATTGGGCCTTGATCGTTAGGAAGGCTTTAGACGACACATTTCCAGGTCACTCCAAGGTCTCCAGACATAACCCCATCAGATTTTTTATCTTTGGGGCTTTGTGAAAGATAGTGTTTACCATACCCCGCATCACAGCAGCAATTGCAAACGTTAATGAGGACACACTAAGCGGGACATGGGAGGAACTGGAATATCGCTTAGATATCCTGCCTGCTACAGATGGCGCGCATACATTGAACTTTGTTAAACGGCTACTAAAACTTTAAGTGTGTCTGAACATTATGCCGCAAACCGCACCTTTCTACTTATCCCAATTTCTGAAATATACGTGATCAAAGTTGTAAAGATCATTTTGGAAGATTCTGTATTTCCTTGGGTATTAGTTATTGTAATTTCGTTAAATGGAGTCAACGACTGAAAGTAAGTAAATTTCAACATTGTAAATAAACTGCAATAAAATTTTTATTCTCTATATCTATTTTCCTATTAACACTTTATATTCAACACGTGATGAATACCGGGCTGCTTGATACAATGATCACCCTGTTGCTAGCTATTATAATCTTAAAATATGAATATAAAGTCTCATTGTAACATTTGAAAGTATACAGTGATGGAAAAGTAGAAACGCGTCCCAGTAGTATCCAGTAATAAATTGTTTGTGTTATATGCGCAAATTATTGAAAAATTAAACATGTTAAAATAAAACAGAACTTATTTAAGCTATCAACATGGAATATACGTATAAGAGTATTCTCAAGTATTACTCATTTTTATTAAAACTCTTGAAATGACAGAGAAGCCATCATGTCTTAATTCAATACTAAATTAGCCTTTTATATTTCTTTCATAAATGTTTCATAAAATAGGTGAGAATATATCACAGTATCATTCTTTAGAATAATTTAGAATGCGGCGCAAAAAAATCATAGATTTTTTTTATATTGAGTTATAATCCTGAGTTTTATAATGAATGTAAATTTCGAATATTTTTCTGCGATTTCAATAGCTTTGCAGGCTGTCGTTCATGTGTCACGATATCAAAACATCGGCCACTGCCAACCGTATTTTAGAATTATGGCGCTGCTACAAATGTGAACGCTTTTCTCTCATCCAGCGCAGCCTTAGCCTGGTAACGACTGACATTCGGGCCCTTGAAAGCTCGCAGATGAAATCTATGTGACGACGGCCAAGTTGAGTGCTGGATGCCATTTTGTTGTGGCTCGTGGCGCTTGACGTCAACAACTTCTGCTGAAATCGATGCGTTGATTGTCACAGAATGGTGTGCAAATTCATAAATATCTCCAGCGGCAATTTGGAAAAGTGAAGAGTGCAAGGCCTTCATATTAATTATGTGCCACGGTTTTCAGAATAAAGTGCCAGCTGGCTTATTTACTGAAAGGTGATTAAAAAGTCTACTTACAGCGGATCCAAGCACAACATAATTAAGCATTGTCAAAATGGGGAAAAAAGTAGTCTCCCCTCGAATTATAAATGCACATTTCGTGTTTACAAGGTTTGGTTATTTTGAGAATTGTTAGATTGGCAAGATTGTGATACACGAATCAATAAAAGGTTTTCAGGGATTATACACAATTATTTAGTTTAATATGAACGGAATACTAATATTGTATAATTTAAAGGAGTTATAAACCGGGGTTGTCCAGGAATTATCCAGAGCATGCTCTTACATCGTTGATGAGCTTTAAGCCTATTTTTTTCTGAGAAAAGCTTATTTTGGAGAAAACATTTTACAAACCGGAGTATAACTCTTAAAGATTTACACCATTATTCACAATTAACACTTCATTTATATTAAAAGTAATGAAATGATCTGCAATAATTAGTAAAAACAATCATATATTTCATATGGCATTAAATGCCAAGGAGAAACAATAAAAAATTGATATAGACTGAGCTGCCACTTTATTAAGTACACCTCAAAAATTATGCAAATTGCGTGGCTGCCTGATTTTCATGTCATATGACAACAAGCGTAACACCATAGCAAAAATGGAGATACCCAGTGATCTTACTGACTTCCAGCTAGGCATGGTTTTGTGTGCAAGACTGGCTGGAGTGAGCATTTCAGGAACGGCGATTCTCCTAAATTTTTCATGTACCACAGTTTCACGGGTATATCGAGAGTGGGTCAAGGAACAAAAATACATGTAGCCATCGTGACTCTTGTGGACGGAAAACCCTTGTTGATGAAAGAGCCAGAGGAGAATGTCAAGATTTGTGCGCGAAAACAGAAAGGCAGAATTCGCAAAAATTACTTACTGCTCATTATAACTCAGGTAGCCAGAAAACAATATCAGAACGGACAACTAGTCGCACATTGGCTCAAATGAATTGCAAACGCAAAAGACCATCTCAGGTACCAATGCGTCAGAGAAGAAAAAAAAGCGCGCTTCCTGTGGGCACAGCAACATAAGGATTGTATGAATGAGGACTGGAAAGAGGCAGTGTGGTCAGACGAATCTAGGTTCCTGCTGCATGATGTTAATGGAAGGGTTAGAATATGGCGAAAACAACATGAAGCCATGGGCCTCTCATATTTGGTGCAGAATTTGCAAGGTGGCGGAGGCGGAGTAATGGTCTGGGGAATGTTTTCTTGGCAAGAATTGGATGCTGTAATATCTGTAGACGGTCGTTTGAACGCCAAACCATATATAAACATTGTTGCAGGTCAAGTTCACCCCTTCATGCTCACATTTTATCCGCATGGAGATGGCTCCTTCCTGCAGGATAATGCACCAGCATACAGGGCCACAGTGGACTCTGTCTCCATAGGACTGATGCCCCCAAAAGCTTACTTGTGCACTAAAAAATTTTGAATTTTTGAAATTCTGACTTCGGATTCTTAAAAACCATTAAAAAGTAGAATAGGAATGTCTGTAAGACCCACTCTCTATCTCTTTTGGTTCCAGGAATATGAAAATGAGCTCTTCTTGAAGAAGTGGCCGCCTCAATCTCCAGATCCCAACAGCACTGAACATCTTTGGAATGATCTGAAATGAACTGTTCTCCTACATCTCCATCGAATCTCCCGGAATTGTGTGAAGTTTTCATGTCTGCATGGGCAACATTCCTGTTGAATGTTTTCAGCATCTCAATGAACCCAGAACCAAACGAATACAGTCGGATTTTTTTCTACAGTCGGAAGTTCAACACGCTACTAGAGAGGTATAACTGAAAGTGTACAGATTCAAATGCACAATTTTATTGTATCTCATAATTACAATTTGAAGAATTAATTTCATGTAAAATAAAATCCATTTTAATCAGTAATCTTAAAATTTCAGAAAAGATTATTACTCTAAAATGCGATTTTGATATTTCCTCTTGCAATAAATAACGGGAAATGTGTGCCGCTTTTGTTTAAATATTGTACAGGGCTACTGCAGAGTCGAGTCACATTATTATGACTCCCAGCTAATATCCCGAATAACCGCCTTTAGCGGCACGGACAGCAGTTAGACGGCATGGGAGTGAGTCAATAAGATTCTTGTAGGATTCTACTGGTAGCTGTTGCCATGCAGACTGTAAAGCATCCGATTGCTGCTGAAGTGTACGCGATGATTGTTCCCTAGCCTGGAGAGCGCACTGAGAAGGCTGTCTTGAAAGGACCAGAACCTCAGTCTTGGTCACACTAATTTTCATCTCAGTGTCTTGACAGTTGACTGTAAATCGATCTACTGCGTATTGAATGTAAGTGGAAGAAAGCCCAAAGAGGAGAAGATCGTTAGAAAACCGCAACATCTCCATCAAGCAGTGACCTATACTAACACCCTCATCGGCTTGGTTGTCCCTGTCGATTCAATCTATATAGATATTGAACAAGAGGGGCGACATTACGCACCTTTGGCGGAGTCCAACACCCACTATAAACGGTCTTGACTTCATACATTTTATACGGACGCACATCTCAGAGCTTTCGTACAGACATGATAGCAACCAGTAATTGCCCATTCACTCTATACTCTTGCAGTACTCTCCAGATATGTCATGCTTTTTCGGGGTCCAAAAAGCATAGCCGTCTTTTGCATACTCCTAGGATTTCTGGAAGATTTACCGTAGAGCGAAGATGTGATCCGTTGCACTTCGGCCAGGTCGGAAATCACATTGATGTAATGGTAAGAAACTTACGATATATATGCCACTAATTTATTGCATAATCGAAGGGCTTAAAATGAACATTTTAAATTGCATGGCGAGGATTGAGGAAAACAAGGGCTAGCTGCTAATCAACATACGTATAAGGGTTGAGATTTCGATGTTGTCTAATCTATATGGAATGTATGTTTTTATTTTAACTTTTTTTTGAAAACAAATTTTTCTCACTTTAACAGAAACTCCAACACAAGAGGTTTCTTGTTTCTAATGGAAGAATAAAACACGATATTTAAAAAGTTCCTCTCAACCGCCTCTCGATGGATGAATTATCTACAGGGTGGTCCATAAGTCTGTCCCCCCCTTTTATTTTTTGAACCGAAGCAGATATGTCAATTTTGATGAATCCAATGAATAGGAAGTTGTGGGTGGCCTATCCCATGGTGCACTTTTCATCATCCCAAATATGCAAATTAGGACACATTCACAATTTATCTCAAAAACCGTAAGGGATAGAGAAAAAACCCCAATTGCAAACTTGTTCAGCATAAAAAAACAAACAAAACAAAAAAAAATCATCCAAATCGGACCAACCAATCACCCACAATCACGTGTAGCTTTTGACCATTTCCGGAACAGTGTAGCTTGCCATCCTGGAATTGTTGTCTTCTGTGTGCTGAAACATGCCTTTTATTTGCTTTTCCGCATGAAAGTAAATGTGGGTATGGTAATTTATGTTAATTTTTTGATTTGCATGCTTTACATGGTGGAAATATCAACATTCAGTTTTCCTTGTGCAGTGTAAGCTACAAACAGTTCACCACGTGATTGTGGGTGATTGGTTGGTCCGATTTGGATGATTTTTTTTGTTTTGTTTGTTTTTTTATGCTGAACAAGTTTGCAATTGGGTTTTTTTCTCTATCCCTTACGGTTTTTGAGATAAATTTTGAATGTGTCCAATTTGCATATTTGGGATGATGAAAAGTGCACCATGGGATAGGCCACCCACAACTTCCTATTCATTGGATTCATCAAAATTGACATATCTGCTTCGGTTCAAAAAATAAAAAGGGGGGGGCAGACTTATGGACCACCCTGTATAAATTCTTTGCTGAAAAATCCAATAGTTGCACGTAATATTGCATTTGGTTCACCCTTTGATCATCTCTTCATGAAGCAGTAGATTGCATTTTTAAAATGTAACTTATTTATAATCTACCTTATTTGCATTTCAATTTGTATTAAAACTTCCCATTCAGGTCGACTCGTAGGCTTCTGCCTTTCTATTCCTGCGGCCATTCCGTTTGTTTTTTTCCAAGTTGAAGTAAAATGTTCTTTCCAAATTAAATTTCATTAATTTATTCTTTACAAAGGTACGCTTTAAAAACAAATATATGAAATTCCCTAGGCCTCTGATATTGTAGCGTCCATTTGGAAGCTACAAATATTACTAATTCATATCAAAATGAATTTCACCATTTTAAAAGTAAACAACTCTTGCAGATTCGCTTGAAATCCTCATCCTCTCCGCAATGTTATTTCATCTCATTATTCTTCTAGAAGGGCAGGCTCGATTATTGTCATCGTCTCTTTTCCTGTTCACGGTCTTTTGAGAGCCTCAAGACATTTTGTTGTAAACATTTGCACAAAATCATCCATACAGATAAACATGTAATCTCATTAACTTTATTTGCGGTTGATGTGATTACAATTTATCTACATAAAAAATAAATTAAAATGAACTGAAGCTGCAAGTATATATATAGCTTAAACTTCAATTATAAAACCAACTACTTTAATTTTTTCTATATAAAGTTCATTTATACTTAGTTAAGGTTTCTTATGAAATTTTACAGACGAATTGCGACTTCAGTCGAAGAAACAATTTGCAGCACTGCAATGCTTATAAACATTTTGATGTGACATGTGAGAATTTTAACATTGCAATGTATTCAAATAAAAAAAAACAATACATTGACACCCAATAAATAAATAGATATCCCACATTTCAGGTTTATCCATAGAAAAAAACGGTGAATGTGCACTAATATTTTATATTATTGTTTGCAGTAACTTTCAGCTTGAAGAAACATGCATCGAACGCCTGGTACTACAAAATTCAGAGATTTTCATTAAGTGTATTGTTCGACAATACGGAGAGGTGTCAGCCAAATGAAAAAATTCCGCACACCTCAGATTTTACTGTCCACTTGTTCAAAACAGTAAAAAAAGAAACTGTAGAGTCATGTGCAAGCCGGCCTGGACCAGCAGCACTACAACAGAGGGCTGCAAAACGAGTGGTTGAGAGAGAAATCCTCCTTGAAAGGCTTCAGACGGTGGCAGAACGGCTGTCAGATATCATGGGACAGCTGCAAGGCAAAAACCCCTTCTCACCGCACTCAATATTTCAAAGAGGAAACACTGGTCGACTTGACAATGAGATGGTGGAACGCCCTTTGAGTTTTTAGCATCATGTCTTCTTCTCAGATTAGTCGTCTTTTGCTCAGTTTTCTTGCCGTGGTCGTGTATGGATCGGGAGAAAACCCAAGCTAAGATTTCAGCATGAACCGACTGCAAAGAACTATCAAGTATTGTTGATTTTCTCTTATGGTGTGGGGTACCATTTAGAGCACCGGACGATCAGAGCTCGTGTAGTTTCATGCGGGATTCTGGACAAAGCATTCTGTTCATGAAGGACAATACTCCTTGTCAGATTGCAGGCTTGGCAGGCACAACAAGGCATCCAGAAACCACCATGGACCAGTCAATCACGCGACATGAATCCCGACAAACATGTCTGGAATATGCTTGATCGTGTCGTGAGAAAACATTCGCAAAAATCTGCTTCCCGCGCAGAACTTTTCAAACGTTTGCGTACCGAGTGGATCAAAATTCCTCAGGACAAGATCGCCTAACTCATCGATTCCATGCCCAACCCAGGGTTAAAGTTCTGCAGAAAGAAAAAGGCGCGGCATATTGGGTGTATCTAGTTACATATTGGGTGTCACTGTACTTTAGGATACGAGGCTTAATTTACGAATTTAAATTTTTAAATAATCAACCAATAGACTAAAACATGCAGAAAGAAAGACACCAAGATCATATTTCAACAGACCAAATCTAATGACATAATGAATAAAGGATCGTTTAATTAACACGATAAGAAACTCTAAATTAAAAGAAACAAATCAATCAAAACAAAATTTTATTAAATTGTTCTATTGTTGCTTTTAAAAGAAATTGAAGTATCATAGTCACATCGAGCAGTTTCCTTTTACGGCCAGATAGCACTGTAGGACAAGGTTTACTAAATTACAGGGAAAGTGACAGTAAATCCACAAATTTACTAATTTTTTGATACATTAACCACTGATCTTATTAAGAACATTGACAAATATCATTTTTATATGCAGGTTCTGTTATGTAAAATGACACTTAAAATTACCCTTAACATTTTTCGAAAGCATTTACATCTTATAACGTCGGAGTAACTCTTACAATTGCAACTTACGAATCCTAACTTCCTTCCGAAATTGAAGCTGACCGAAGAGAAAGTGAAATTGTTATTGTCAGCAGTTGTGAACTTATTGCAATCATAGAGCCGCTCAAATTCGCTTTTCTTGGTGGCCAACCGATAAAACCCAGAGGAGTTGAGGTCAATGATGGCTCTCAGGACATCTCTGGGGGAAGGCTAGATGTCCTCGATCAATGTCAGGCTCTTTGACCACAATGTTTGTCCATATCTTCCGTTTGAGTTGGAGAAAGAAACCATATTTTGAGTTCGTTCCTGATTGAATTTTGCACCTCCTCGCTGAGTCTTCCTTAAGAAGAGGTTGTTAGTTACATTCTGTCTTAAGCATTCATTGTCTATACTGTATTCTACACAATTAGTATGAACAATTTGGTTGGTCAGCGATTTACAATCTCGACCGATTTGTCGTTCGGACTGGTGGCCGCGAGTGCTATAGGGAAGATTTTCTCGCTCAGGGTTCGAATCCTACTGAGGGCATAGTAATGATCTTTCTGTTGAAATACCTTTTTTACAGTGAGGTTTTTTTAATGCTGTGTGTGCACAAAATCCTGCAACATATACTAATAGTGGTAGTAATGCTGCTATGCCATCAAAATCTATTCTCGCTTTCAAATATTGCTCTTTACTGCCAAAGTTTTGTCTGTGTACTAACAGGCTTGGAAAACCAAGCTAAGCTCAATAGGCCGATCTCTTGCAGTTAAACTTCAAATAGATCCAATGGTTATTTAACATCCTCGACACCGAAAAGTAAAAGAGGAATCGTCTACCGAATTGTCGGGCTCTTGAAATTATGATGACTCTCGAAAATCAAATTGTAATTTTCTCTCATGTTCGTCGTTTTTGTAACGACGTTTCGTTAGTGTGGTTTGCATTTTCATCTTTTCAAAAGTGTTGGTCGGCCTTTTCCTTGTTTTGCCAATGAAGACAAGAAGATCTGTTTCAGCTTTTCAGTTCTTGCAATAAAGATCTGTTTCAATACTTGAGAAAGATCTGTTTGACAATATCAAATGCCAAATATTAATCATAGAAGATTTAAATCTTCTTGGGTCTCCTCTATATTTGTTGAAATGCTCTCTAAATTCCACCCAGAAAAGATTTTCTTGCCACTTCATAGTCCGAACTCAAATGATGCTTTAGAAAATTTTTGTGCTCTACTGAAGAGGACATCTATAGTCCTCCAGCCTTAGTCTTCCATCCAACGAAGGTTGGATTGTTGCTAGACCTATTTTTCTCATGGGACGTTTCAGTGCCGGGGCCTGTCTTTTTCGTTGGCTAGGGATTGTGAATAACGTAGCCGACGAGAAAGACAGGCACTGGCGAGGAAAAGTCACCTGATCATAGTAGTCCGAGTAACAATGTAATCTTCGTTGTTTCCATCTGGAATTTTAACAATCAATATTTTTTTATTTGTTGGATGGAAACAATGTAGGTTGGAATGTTGGCCGGACTACTATGAGCAGGTTACTTCCGTACCAGGCCCAGTCTCTTCCTCGTTGGCCTCGATCGTGAATGTATGAGGTAAAGTAGGGCATTTTTCGGACATTTCAGACGGATCCCAAGTGTAGATTTAGAAACGCAGCCTATATTCAGGCATTTTTGAAGATATAATTAATTATTCAAGGGGAAAAGCTAAATAGTTTTCATTTATAAAAAATATTATTTCACATTTCTATAAATTTAATAAAAAAATAGAAAATATTATTATATTTAAATATTATACACTACCAGTTAAAATTTAAATAAAATAAAATTAAGCATGAAAATAATCTAGGCCAAACTGAACATTGATGGTTTCACAAAAAGTATTTATTTTCATGTAAAAAGATATGTTTCTCCCTTGAGAAAAAAAGAAGCAACTAAGTTGACAAACGTTTTCTTGACAACATTTTTTCCTTCAAAAATTCCTTTTCAATTCATGACGAAAAGGTAATATCAACAAAGATTAAAAAACCACGACCCCCGTCGAATTTTGAAGGTGTGAATAGAAAAATGTTATTGGTCTTATAAGGTTTCTAACTTTTTTTCCTTCCGTGTTGTAACACTGCTAAGGTTTCCTCAGCCTTTGGATTTGGAAGCAAGAGAATTTAATTAATAACTTCCATATCACCCCAACCAACTTCACGCAATTAAATCCTTGGACGGCTTCCTCTTTAAAATCATTTGAGCAAGAGGTTCTTGGCAATCCATGTTCCAAGATCATTATCCTGTCAAATGAAAGATTACTTGGAGCATTCACACTTGTGTGAAGCCTAATATCGTTTCCTGTGTTCTGAAATTGTTGATGATGTGTTGTCGTGTTTTTCGCTGGCGTGAATGATTCGCCTTTCATCCTATGTACATAGCCGAATGAGTGAGTGCAGCCGAGAACTTTCGACTGGTTCGTGTCTTCAATGGCGGCTTGGCTAATTAATATTTGAAGCCCTGGAATTTTGGGCAAGTTTATCGAATTTTTGGCAAGTTCCTCGTTGCGAAGTTAAACTTATTGCGACGAAGAATGTTATAAATTCTAGTCCTTCCAGCTTGATACTAAATAAAGGTAGTCGTTGTCAACTTCTGTGCGAATTTTATCGTTACGACATTTATTATTCAAATTTCATATGTTGTAAATGGATTATCAATTTGGACCCCAGATAAATTTAAGATAACCAGCTGCCACTGATAATCAAGATTATTTTTAAAGATCCTCCTCCCCCTTATTTCATAGTTCTTAGTTGCAGTGACTGCTACGATTAATAAAATTCATGGTGTCCAATAAATCTGGTTATAGTTTTAATATTTTATTAATACCACAGATGAAAGAGACTCCCTTGATACACTCGGCGACAGAAGTTTACGTTCACTGATTTGTTCTAGTATATTTTAAAATGCTAAGTTTTAAAAAAATACCAAATTAATAATGTAATTTTATAAAGTATAACTGCAATATAAAAATAAACTTTGAAACAGATTAGGAAACTAAATCAAATTTTAATGACAAAAGTTGCGACAGAGTGCGACAACAGTTTAAATTCATTATCCAAAAAAAAATCATATAATTTAATAGCGTGTTAGAACCCTTTTTGTTTATATCATCAAATATGTGATTTGGCATCGAGTTATACACTGAGTGAGCATATTATTATGACCACCTGCCATGTTTATGCAAATGCGCGCACGGACGTCGCCACAATGTTGCTAGCGGGCCAGACCAATATTAAAAGGGAAGCTGAGTGTCATCGACAACAGTAGACGTGTTCCATTCTTCAACTATGGGTAAAAGACGCGATTTAACAGCCTCCCAACGCGGGATGATTGTAGGTGCTCAGAGCTATGGAGCGAGTGTCAGCGAAACAGCAGCATTCGTGGGGTGCTCAAGAGCAGCTGTCGTTAAAGTATTTAAAAACTAGACGGTTAGCCGGAAGACGGGGTCTGAACGTTCGCGATGTGGCCGCCTGCGGATGGTTCATGATCGGACAGAACGGAGACTGTCACGACTGGTAAAGGATAACAGAAGGGCAACTGTGCATCAAATCACTGCTGACCTTAATCAGAGGTCCTCCAAAACGCACACTGCATCGCTACATCATGCAGATGGCCGTATGAGAATCTGGCGGAAACAGCACGAAAGCATGGACCCCGCATGCATGAGTACAACCCTTCAGGCCGATGCGGGCAGTGTTCTGGCCTGGGGAATGTTTTCCTGGCATGTTGGGTCCGTTAATACGTGTTGAACAACGTCTGGATGACATAGCATATTTCCGTATCATCGCCGATCAAGTCCATCCTGTCATGTTGATGGCGTACCCCAATGGAGATGGCTACTTCCAGCAAGACAATGCGCAATGCCACAGAGCTCGCATTGTGGAGGAGTGGTTCCAGGAACATGAGGGGGACTTTACCTTACTTCGGTGGCCCCCACAATCACCAGATCTCACTCCAATTGAGCATTTGTGGGACGAAGTCGTACGAACCATAAGACGGCTGGATCCACCACCGTCCAATCTAGCACAACTAGAGAGTGCTATCCATCAGGCATGGTGTCAGAGTTCCCCTACCACCTTCCAAAATCTAGTGGAATCAATGCCACGAAGAATCACCGCAGTATTAAAGGTGGCCCAACGAGATACTGACAGGGTGATCATAATAATATGCTTACTCAGTGTATAAAATAATAATTCTAGACTGTGGAATTTCATTTCATGTTGGAACAATTGCAGTCTTCAATTCATTGATAGTTGTAAATTGTTTACCATATGCATACTCTGCATGGAAATGACCGTCCATGGATTGTCTATTCAGTTAAGATCAGGGGAAAGCACGACCCATCCCAGGAATCACGTTGCTTGATATAGTCCTGTGGATTCAGTCGTCCAGTAATTATCACTGAATCCACCCCCTCACCAAATCTTCACTGATCATCCACCACAACGTATTCGTGACATCATTTGCTCATTCTTTGTAAAGTTATGAAAATAATAAGACAACTCGTCTGGACCACCGAGATTAATTTTTTTCTCATCTGACAAGATGATTTTTCTCCAATCAGTGCTCCAAGTCATATGCTATCGACCAAATTCCAGACTACCATCTTTAGTGTTGGTTCAAATTTGAACAGTACGCATACTAGTTGATAAGCCTGCATCAATGACAAGTTATCGGTCTGTCCTCTAAGAATTAGATGCTAGTATTAACATCGCACGAGGCCTTCCAGATCGTTTTCTGCATGATTTTTGATTAGGATTTTTAATGGCTGGATTTGTGAAATTTGCGTGTTTGGTTTATTTTCAGATTTGGGAGCTGAAATTTGAATTCTCTGAAATCCTATCAAATGCTTTCTTTGGGGCATCTTTTGTTTGATGACTTGAGTAGGATGCTCATTTATATTATTTTCCTGATTCAGTATTATGCAGATTATTCAAATTTAAGCATGAAAAATATATGGAACGGGTTAATCTATTTTTTAGATGGTGAAATTAAATTTTTTTCGCACCCTGTGTGTGATTTTCTGTCAATAAACTTTTAATTAGTTGGGATATCTGCTTCAAACTTTATTTTGTTGTTTAATTGTACATTATAAACTTACATCATTAATTTGGTATTTTTAAAGCTAATTATTTTCAAATAACTAGGAAAAAATCAGAATTTAAACTTTTGTCGCGGACTGTGTCATTACACTACGTCTTCAGCATATTTCCATAGGAATAAATCTATGGAACAATCAGATATTCGAAGTGACAAAAGTTTAAGGTTTTGTGACAAGCGTGAGTAAATGAATACGTTGGTGGGTTTTACATGTACTTATGAAATTTCTCTCTGTTTAGTAAAGCAGGAGGCATAGCTGCTTTCAATTATCACTTTATATACTGGAAAAAACAATTTAACTATAAAGCAAATCGTGAATTTATCTATTAAAACTTTTGTCTGTATTACGCAATAAAATTACTTTCAGTGCCTCTATCTCCTAAACGGTTGGAAAAATAACACACCAAGAATAAAACATTTGTCGTACTTCTAAGGGAAACGTATACTTCAAACTGAATAAAACAATCTGAAAAGTTAAATGGAGAAAGTAGCATTTCTCTGTAGATTAGAACATATATGAATCCTTTAATTTGTTAGCGTTCCTATTTAATAATCTTTCTTCAAAAACTACTGCCAACGCTTTTCTACGTAAGCATATATCATTGAAGGGATGAGTAGCTACCAGCTAATGTTAAAATTTGCCTAACACAAACTAACTATTGATAATATAAGGCGTAAGTAGTTACATGCCACATCTATGCAGAGAAAGTTTCCAATAGTTTCATAATGGTATCATTAAAACACGAATCATGGAACCAATTTCAATTATCATTAATTTTACGTTATATTCATTCATGACACATCATTCCAAGTCGTTTGATATACTCATGCCATACTTTAGCTTTGAAAATTTCAATGAACCATAATGGGTCAACGAAAAGCAGGTGCGTTTGAACCGATTTCGACTATTAATAATTTTATGTTATATATATTCCTGGCACATCATTCCAAGTCGTTTGATATATTACATGCCATATTTTGGCATTGACAGTCCAATGAACCATAATGGTTCCACGAAACCAAGTGCCTTTGAACCAATTTCGACTATCATTCATTTTACGTGACATTCATGCATGGCACATCATTCCAAGTTGTTTTATATATTACATGCCATATCTTAGCATTGAAAGTTTCCAGTGGACTATAATTGTACCACTAAACCACATACCCTTGAACCAGTTCTGACTGATATTGACCGTCAAGGAAGACGATCACGTGTCTTCACTTAATTCACAAGCCTTTTCTCTGCTTTAGCTATGGAATGCCAAAGGGAGAACAGCATTTGGCAATGCACAGGCCATTTATACATGGAATTTTATAGTAAAAAACGTGGTCCCCTATGTTATTTTAGACGTTTTGAACCGGAAGTAGTTCACCGATTTTTTCCACCAACGAACTCAGTCTTCCGATTTCTCTACGTTGTCGAATGGCGAAAACGGAAGTCGAAAATTCGGAAGCGTTCGAAAGTTAGAGCACCAACGGACAGACAGACAGACGGACGGACGCACATTGTGAAAACGTAAGTACCTATCGGTCCTAAAAATAGGAGTTCCATTGCACATTTCAAAGTTGACTGCCATATTCGAACATGGTGTCTTTTTTTTGGAAATGGAATACACCCAAAAATCCCTCACAATAAATCTTCAATTGAGTGTACTCTGTCAGATTTATATTTTAGAAGATTGCTATTGGTTCACTTTAGGTGAGACGCCCTGTATAAAAAAATTTCTCTATAGAGTTGCCGTATACTAAAAACTGCCGATATAGATGCTGAATAATGAAGAGACAGGAAATGACAAAAGATGTCCATACTTAAAATTTAAGAATAATATATTTATCCATGCCAATAGGTTTTCGTGAAATGTAAAGTTATGAAATATAAAAGAACTAAACTGTTTTATTGATCGCCACTCGAGGAGAGAACTTTGCCAAGTTTCTGGACATATTTTAAGAAAGGGCAATGTTAAAAAAATAAAAGAGAGAGAAAGAGAGTGGGAGGTGGAGGCTGGGAAGAAATCGTTCGGTCAATAAAGCAAACTTTAGCCATATGGTTTTTCTATTCATGGCTGTGATATGGCACACAATGTGGGCAGATGTGGTTTTTGGCAAACGTCCTTAATTATGGCTGTAAAAATGATTCGTTTTATTTATCACAGAAGGGTTTTTCCCGCAAGTATTTTTTGTAAACAGAAAGCTGTTGCAGCGAGAAAAAATAGCTTTATGGGTTAATATTTATTAGATTTAAAAGCAATAAATTCCAAATTTAATAACTTAATCAAGAGGAAATTATAAAATCATTTCATTGCATTGTAATAAGGCTCCACGTATACTTTTTTAAATGGACGCAAACCTTTAAAATATATATAAAGCACAAATATAGAATATTTATTTTTAGGAAATGTGAGAAAATTAAGATTCTATAGGATTAAATTAGGCTTTTTAATACGAGCTAAACGAGCTCTTGAATTATATAAAACAGTTAAATTATAATGCTTACCTTATCTTAAATTATAAGAATAACAGAAATTGCCGCATTTTGTGTTAAAAAACTTATCATAAACATTTAAATTATTTATTAACTTTATTTAATTTCAAGAACATTAATGGTGCGGCAGCGATTTTATTTGCCAGAAATCTATATGTATAAAATCCAAATATCACTGATTCATTTATCACGAAATCTCCAGAACTATGAAGCCTACAAACTTGAAATTTGTCAAGTATATTTCTCTTGGCTTCTAGGTGCTCGCTAAGAAAAGATTTTATTTATTCTTTCTTCCTTTCCATTGTAGATTATTTTTAAAATTCAATTTACCTGAAGCTGAATGAGATTTTTGCTAGCTTTAAAAAATTGTGACGTTTGCTTTGTTTAATGAAGAATTTTGCGATTGTTCCGTGAAGCAGCATCAACAATGACTGCAAGTCTGTCGCGCGGGAATGCAGTATATCTTTTATTTTTTATCTGAATGACATTTTTTCTAGCGTTAGAAATTGGGACGTCGTTGTTTGCTTTGTTTAATGAAGACTTTTGCGATTATTCTGTGAAACAGCATCTACAGTAATAATTTTTCGATTGAAGATTATCTCCTGTTTATAATTATTATTATTTAACATCAATAGTAACTGGAAGTCTTTCGCACGGGAATACAATGTATCTTATTTTCTAAAAGGGCATTTAGTGGCGACCAATACAGTATATAAAGAAGCTGGGTGACTGACTCATCAACGCACAGCAAAATCCACTGAAGCCACCAACTCGAAACTCTTTGAGGTCATAGGACGGATAGCGTAGGGGCGTGCTAAGACCGGGTTTCTTGAAAATCGGACTCCTGCCCACCCAGGGGGGCAGAAAGGAATTGCACGTTCGGTCGCTTGGCTCCGCCCCCAATAAACGCAGATCTCAGAAATTTTGCAGGAATGTCTCTAGCTGCCGTTCCGAAAAAAGTAGTTTTCCAGATTTTCGATATTCGAATTTTAAGGGTGCGAAAACTGGAAGAAATCGATTTTCGAGGGTGTTTCATAAAATTTTCTGATATTTTGATGGAACTTCGCGGGGAATAAAGATAAAGAAACAAAATTCGGGGATTTTTCCGCTTTGTGTGGGGCGCCAGAAGAATCCAAAGATTGGTCCCCCGGTTTGTATTTTTGCCGTCTAACTTCAATGCAGTATTTCGCGAGCAAAAAGAGGTCTAGAATAATGAAATTTGGTACGGTGATGGCAAATGTCTATTTGATTCATTTTTTAATTATCTGGATCCAATTTTCCGGTATTTTACGTTTTCCGGATTTTTTCCGGATTATTTTATTTTGTTTTCATAAATTAATATACAAACTGGCATGTTGAAAGCTTAGTTTTTACATTGGTCATAAAATATCGATTTTGTTATTTGATTTAAAATTTATTTAAAGTATCCAAGACTATTTTTCGATTTATTATGAAGTAACTGATATATCCGGCGTTGCTCGGACTCTTTTTTGATGAAATTTTGCAATTTCTGAATGTGAATATACAGAAAAAGTGAACATTATTCTCCACCTTTTCTCTCCGGCCCTGCGTCAAACTCACTGAGCTAAAGGGCCGGTGATTGGAAAGGAGTGAAACAGAATACAATAAGAACATTTTTTAAAAATTTGTCTGTCTGTTTGAACACGCTAATCTCTAAAACTACTTGACGAATTTTCATGGGGTTTTCACAGGTAAGTTGAGCATAGCTTGCGGCAACATATAGACTCACGAAAAAGAAAGATATCTTAATTTAAAGTTTCTGGGGTATGCTCAGCTTACTACAGTTCGTAGAAAAGTCAAAAGATGGCGCTTCATTAGTTGATTTTTAAAAGGCGCTCATATATAACAATAGCGAATCATTGCCGGGTCTGCTAGTATTACATATTATTATAGAGGTCCTGTCTTTAATAAACCTCTAAGCTCAAAAAAGAAAGGACCTCTATAAAAGTATGTAATATTTCTGGCAAATAAAATCGCTGCCGTACCATTAATGTTCTTATTTCCATCCGAAGATAATGAATCTGATTATACGCATGCAAACCATTAGAGATTCTACTATAATAACAGGCCCGTAGCCAGGGAGGGGGGGTCGAGGGGGGTCGACGACCAACCCATTATGGAAAAAGGTCCGCCTCCCAAATATGGAAAAAGGTCCGATTCAGTGGAATTTTTGAAAAAAGGTCCGGAATTTTTGAAAATCGACCCCCCCCCCCAAGATAACATCCTGGCTACGGCCCTGAATAACGCAGACTGGACTTAAAGCAGACAACTAAAAACTGAAAACATGGGAATACAACTTGACACTTTCAGAAACTGACAGAATTCCGACATGTTACAAAACATCGTAGTCATTTTGTGGAATCCAATTGTAAAATGATATGCAAATAGTACAATATAAGCGGATAGGGATTCAATCCGTCAAAAAATGGACTATCATTAAAGAAAGAGGGAAGAGATATCTGCCTAGGGCCTTACAGGAAAAAAATCGCACGTTTGCTATTGTCTCAAGTCGCATAACTTGAGTCGCACGAATGCTGGACAATGAATAATATAGGCCAATTCTATACTTAAGCAGTGTAAAGGAATATTTTAAACAGAGTCCAATTTACATTCAACAATTTTGATGGGCGTGGCGAATTTCTGGAGAACATTTCTTCCAGATTGTAAAGAAATATTTTTTATGGTAAAGGTTGTTTTTCGTGGCTCGGCTTCGGATCATTATTCGTTATCTACAAAAGCATGAATTCTGCGGAATACCAAAACAATCTGACGAATTACGAGAAACCACCATTATGACCGTTGAACTTACAACCAAGGAACAATTTCAAATTGGGGGAAGGAAAAAAAAAAAAAAGAGAGAGAGAGAGAGAGAGAGAGAGAGAGAGAGAGAGAGAGAGAGA